>JAQZBX010037656.1:0-23713 GCA_029593785.1 Cabassous unicinctus | reverse complement strand
CCATTCTACATTCCCATCAACAGTGAAGAAGTGTTCCTATTTCTCCACATCCTCTCCAGAACTTGTAGTTTTCTGTATTTTTGGTGATGGTCATTCTATAAGGTGTGAAATGGTATCTCATTGTAGTTTTGATCTGAATTTTCCTAATAGCTAGTTATATTGAACATTTTTCCATTTTTATGGCCATTAATATTTCCTGTTTGGAGAAATGTCTATTCAAGTCTTTTTCCCATTTTTTAATTGGGTTGCTTTTCATTTTATCGTTGAGTTGTATAATCTCTTTATGTAACATTTCTCATGGAACTTTGAAGCTGAGAGACCCTGCAAGATGTGAATCAGTAAGCACCATTTTTCTCATTTGGACAGGGAACTCTTCCACTTCATATTCCGTGACTTGACAACCAATGCAGTGGACCTCACTCTCTTGCTCCCTTTATCCTTTTCATATTCTTGAGTTCTGGGGCAGTGAATTTAGACTGTGACTTTCCCTTGTAAAAGTTGATTTGGAAATTTTTAGTATATAGATAAGCAAACTAGAAGTAGAGATGGAAATCAGTGGGACTGAAACTGGAAGCCAGGTCTCTAGACTTCTTATTTAGAGATTTTCTCTATTACCATTCTCAAACCATGTCACAATTACTAGAGTGAAAGAAAATATCAAGGACAGGGGAAGAAATGAATTGTATAAAAATAAAATTGTGGTTCAGTGTCTTAACATGCTTAATGAATTCACAAGGATGCTGAGAAGACACATGTTGCCTTAAAATTATATTTTAATTAGAATGAGCCAGAGGTTTAACAAATGTATAGTATAATCTATACACTACCACAAAGGAAAATGTTGCAGAAGTTTGACAACATTGTATTAATTGTAATTTTTCTTCAAATGTGTCTGGAAAAGTATGTAGTTCATAAACTATAAATGCATGAATCATCAAATGTCTTATATTCCCAGGAAATATCAGTAAGGCTTAGGTAGCCAGAGACATTATTTTCCTCATTACTTTCCACATAGTAGATATAGCATACTTCACCAAGAACTGAGTTATCTCAAATAACAAAAAAAGGTACGAGAGCTTATGGAAAGGATTTCTTGTTTCTAAGGTTCTGAGAAAATGGCTAAATGGAGGTGCCACTTATCCAGAGGATATATACATTTTTAAAAATATATTATTTTATTTTTTAAAAAATACTTAGATTACATAAATGTTACACAAAAAATAAAGGGTTTCCCATATGCCTCACCCCCCACACTTCCTACATCCTCCCACATAAACACATCCTTCATTAGTGTGGCACGTTCATTGCAATTGATAAATGCATCCTGGGGCATTGCCAGTGAGCATGGACCATAGCTCACATTGTAATTTACACTCTCTCCCACACAATTCTGCAGGCTATGGGAAGATATAAAATGGCCTATAACTGTCCTTGCCATGTCATTCAGGACGATTCCCAAGTCCCAAAAAAGTCCCCGTATTCCACCTGTCTTTCCTTCCCTCTCCCCACAGTCTCCAGTGGCCACTGCAGAGGACATATACATTTAAACAATTGCTTCACAGAAGGCTGTCTCCTAAATTAAAGATAGCAATCCTGTGAGACTGCTTAGGATGCTGTTGGATAAAATAATACATTCAAGAGAAAATCAACTTCTTTTAGTCATTGACACAAAAGGAAAATTGGTAAACCTTCTTCTGGACCTTTCCTCAATAATCCAAGTCATCACTTGAGAAAAAGAGTACCCAAATGTCCACACTAATTAAAATACCTTTTTTCTCCTCTTAAAATGGTGGAACTCTTTTCTCTACTGGAGCATAAACTATTGCTGTTTTCAGAAAATGCTGATCAGGAGCCAGATCCTGAATGGAAAAAGTCGTGCAGGATAATCTAATCTATCAAAATCGTAAACAGAACAAACTCACCATTTTTTCCCATGGAAGCACATAAACCCTGGTAATCTCAAACCCTAACTTCAGTGGTTTAGGAAATCATATGTATTTATCTCCATATGACACAGTGACTTCTCTATCCCTTATCTTCAAGCAGTTTCACATAACCCACTTGTGGTATCATTACTGCCAACTCTTTCCAGTCATTTATAACCACACATTTAGATCACAATTTTTGAACAATGCTAAAGATAAGGATGTTATTTTTAATGTCTGGTTTTATATTAAAGACAAACAGTATATCCAACATTTATTTTGCTATAGTTTCCATATATTCAGCTCTTTTAGTGTGAAATGTGAAAGTTGAACTATTTTGTAGAGTTAAAGAGGTAATACCTGCCAAGTATTTTTTTTTTTAATTCAACAAATAATATATATATTCTGGGGGGGAGGGTAAAATTATTTGAAGGAAGCAACATAAAATTCTTAATTGAAATAATGTATCCCTTTTCATTTGACTCTATTAAATTCAAAACAATTCATTGCTGGGGAAAGATTATTAATACTATTGAAAATCACAATACTTGCTGTAATGGCAGCAACTATGTCTAGCATTTACTTGCCAGGTGCCGTGCAAAGCATTTTGTATGTATTATCTCATTTAATTGTCATTATTACCTTGTGAAGTAGGTTTCATCACTCTCATTTTATACAGAAGAATATTGAAGTTTGGTTTAGAATGTTGCCCAAAGTTGTAAAATTTGCCAGGGATTGTAACCCAGGCAGCCCAACTGCAAAGTCTCTTGTTTTTCCCACCAGTCCTGCTGCTTCTAAAACGCTGCTCTCTCTCTTTGAGAGTGTTTTTATTTAACTTATTTAATGGTCCAATCACAATTTGGTGGGTTAGTGTCAAGAACATGGACTTTGGCTTCACATGGGCTCAACTTCCAATTCTTATTCCACCTCCTACCTGATTTGGGACAAATTACTTATATGTTGAGTCTTATTCCATTAACTTTAAATAAGAAGAGTAATGTAAATCTCATATGATTGGTGCAAGGATTCAATGAAGTAATTTATGGTGATCTCATGTATAGTGTCTAGAATCTAATATAATATCAAAAGAGGATAATTATTATTTTAAATATGTTAAGTGCTGAACACAAGGAGACTCAATGTTAGCCTTCTCTACTCTCTAATTAGAAAGAGAAAACAGAGAAAGACATTCCAGATATAGGGAATTGGCATCCGAAGATTTTGAATCAGAAATAATCATTTCAGTTTTGGGGATGAGTAGTGGAGCAACCAACCTAGTTGGGGGGTGGGGATAGGAGTATAAGCACTGGGAGAGTGAAGCTGAGTTAAGATTTCATGTAAGAGTTGAGATTGCTTGAGGTGGGCTTTGCTGAGGAGTTGGTTTTCTGCTTCATCTTGTTGATACTGAAGAAACCACTATGTGAAGCCCCTCTGCATTAGAATGAATAAGGAAAATGGCAAAATAGGCTAAGGCAACCCCTCTAGTGCCTTGGGGGTGGACTGTTGGAAGTGATACTTAGGCTGAAGTCCAGCCGCTGTTTTCCCCTCAGGCATTTACCTTTGTGCAGTGCAGGGAGGGCATGCTATGCTTGCCCTTCCTTTTTGCATCCCCAGGGACTAGCATGTGGAATGAGTGAATTGATGAATAAGTGGATATTCAACAACCAAAGAAATAAGTGTAATAAATAATTGCTTCAGAGAATTACACAATCAAATGATTATTGCATACAGCTTTATGTCAGACACTGGAATAAAGAGAGAAGTCAAAGGCATTTGTTTTCAGATCACATGTGTGTTATATAAAATACACATGTATCACATGTCACTTGGAGTGATTATTCAAATTATCTATAAAATCCAGTTGACATTCTGTGGAAATAATTTATTGCTTCTTCACTGTCTTAGAGAGAGACAAACATGCATATTTTGCCTCAGACAGAGACAAAACTGAGTCAGACTGAGTTTGAATTTAGGCCCGGACACAACTGGTTGTAAAACCTTAGCCAAGCTGTCAGCCTCTCTAAGTGTCAATATTTCTATCTGTGCAATTGGGATTGAAGTAAAACCTACCCCAAAGGTTTGTTGTGAAGACTAAAGGAATTGACTGGAAAACATTTAGAATTTTGAGTGGAACATGGTAAGCTCTCAAGAAATATTAGCTGTTTTTAATTAATATAGGAAATAAAGGGGCATTCAAATAATTTAATCAAGTCCACTTCTTTTATTCGTTGATTTTTAAATGGTGGTCAGAACCTTAACACGTTCAAACAAAAGGAAAGTGGTAGCACAGTCAAAACTATGAGTGATAAAATGGACAATTACGTGCCTTTCTAAATAAGATAAAAATGATAAAATGTTCTCAAGTTTTAAAATTCTTTTCTCCTCTGTTTTCACTCTTTCCCTCAGCCTCTGTGTCTCTCTGGCATGGGAAGCTATTCTCCTTGCTCCTTGCCACCTTGCCATACTGCCACATGATATAACAACTAAACAATTTGAAATTAGTTCCTACCTTAAAAAAAAAAATCACCTAACTAAACCATATGAAAATTATAAATGGAACCCTTAAAGTTTATAGTCTTTGCTATTTCATTTTGTAAAATGTAAATTTTTCAAAATTTTAAATAAAAATTTAAAAATAAGTAAATAAATGAATAATATCAAAGACTCTATTCAAGTAAAAATCTAATTTTAGGTAGGGAAAGAAAAAAAAGATGAATCTTACTAATCTTATTCTGAACGCAAGGCCAAAAATAATTACTGTGACTATATAAAGGAATTGACAATACTATTCCTAAACCTAGGGCATATGGTGTGTTTGAGAAACAAGGAAAGAAAGATAAGGGCTAGTTGCACAATAGTACTAATTGATATTCTGTGATCTGAGACTTCAGAAACATCTAAAATGTTTGTTCCTACATGTGGTCAACTCAATGGCTTCTGCTCATCTAAGATTAGGAGGATCATTTTCTATGGGAAGTCTTGACTTTACATAACATTTTCTATTGCATAAACAATGGAAATGTTCTTTAGGGAGATCTTTATCTTGCAAGAATATCAGATTTCATTTTATAACCACAGTGAAATAGAAAGAATATGGATTTGGAATTTCAGCTTCTTGTGACAGAAAAGTTAGCTAGAAAATCTAAAGCTACTAAAGCTACCAGAACAGAACTTTTTAAATATGGTGAATCTGGCTTCCATGTAGAAATTATCAACTTTTTTTTTCAACTGTGATTTATTTTTCCAAAAACCACCCCCATGTGTGAATTTCATGCATGTGGTATACTTCTATTGGTGATGCTGGCTTCCCAGGCTCAGGAGTGGTAGCTGTATCCCTGTTTGTCTTACTTGAAAATGGCTAGGCAGATAAAATGAATGAAAACATTTATTATAGGGATAACTTTGAACTTGCTCAAATTTCTAAATCAGTTGCAAACTTTGGCGCTTTAATATTGTTCACCAATTACCTGTACTTTCCTTATAAAGTGCTGAAATAGACTGCTGAAGAGATCTGAGCTATCTGTGATATTTGTGCACAAAAGACCCAGCTACATGGGCAAATGTAAAAGGAATTTGCTCCAAATGTTGAAGCAACATCTTAAGAAATGGGAACCTATTTTCTTTCTTAATTTTGTAGACAACTGCTATACAAGAAAATGCAGACCTACTCTGGCCAAGAGAGGGTGAGTGCCTTGGGACTATGTCCATTTCAGAATTTTCCTTATATCCTTCCTTCCCCTGAAAAATTCTATGCGGCCACTTTGATGTTATAGAATAAAACTTGAAAACTCCTATTTACAAGTGGAAAGAGAAGCAGGGATTCTAAATATAGAGATACGGGCATTGAAATCCATGCTCAACAAGCTATTCATTTCAAATTATGGGCTTTGAATTTCTCATATTCTTAATAGGGAAAAACAATCCCACCTAACAAGTTTGAAGAGAGAATTAGAAATTATCTTTATGTGGTACAATATTGTTTTAAGATATTTATTTCTATTTTCCTTTCTGTTGTCTTCTCTGCCTCCACAAAGGCAAATTGTTTCTAAGACTTTGTCTCAGTAATGTTTACAAAGCAGAAAACTGAAGCTGGGAGAAGGAAAAGGGTTATTTGGAAGGACCCTAGAAGAGGATAGCAGTACAAGTAGTTAACCAGATTGAAGGGCTCTGTGCCTTTTCAAGGATTCCAACATCTGTGAGTGGTTGATCCTAAACAGAGTATAAGATGTAGGACAACGATGTCATAATAGAAAAAAGTATGGGCAAAAGACCTGTGAGCAAAAAAGACTCCCAGATCATTTGGTTATGCATAAGAATCTGAGATCTTGGTTAACCATGGGGGGTAAGGAATCTCAAGTGTCTTAGTTTGCCCGGGGTGCTACGACAAATGTCACACAATGGGTTGGCTTAAGCAACAAGAATTTATTGTTTCATGATTTTGGAGTTTAGAAGTCCAAAATCAAGATCTCAACAGTCCATTCTTTCTCCCAGTCTATGGCTTTCTGGCACTGGCTTCCCTCTGACCTCATGACACAACAATATGTCTCCTTGCTCTACTTTTGTGGCTTTCTCTGACTCACTGTGTCTGAATTTCCTCTGCTTTATAAAGACTCCAGTTGTAAGGATTACGGCCCACCCTGATTCAGTTTTGCCTCATCTAAATAAGATCTATGAAGATCTTAATTCACAAATGACTCTACAACTTAACTAATAATAACATATTCAATGGTCGTATTTACCAATGGGTTCACGCCCTCAGAAATGTAAATTGAGAGTTGAACGTGTCTTTCTGGGGAACATTGGTCAATCACCAACACCAAGTGTTTTAGTTTCTTAGCTGCTAAAAAATATGCCATAAAATAGTTTGGCTTAAAAAGAATTTATTGGCTCAAGGTTTCAACATTAGTAACATTGATTCCTCCTGGTATCTTCTGGCTGGCCAACAATCTTTGGGGTCCTTGGATTTTCTGTCATATGGCAATGCACATGGTGGCATCTTATCCTTCCACTACCAGGTTCCATTGATTTCCAGGTTCTGGCTTTCCCTGTGCCTTCTCTTTATGAGTCCAATTTGCTTAACTTTGCTTATAAGGACTTTGGCCATATTAGATTAAGGACCACCCTCATTCAGTTTGGGCACACCTTAACTGATAAAAAAAGTCCTATTTACAAATGGGTTCATGTCTACAGGACCAGGGGTAGGGCCCTGAACATGTTTTTTATGGGGGGCGTGGACCTCAAAAAGACATGTTCTTTCCACATACAAAATATATTCATTACATCACAACATCCCAAAAGCTTATATCATTTCAGTAAAAATACTAAGTACAAAGTCACATTAAAATCAGTAATGATTGTAGTTCTGGGGCAAAATTCCTTTGTCTGATGGACTTGTGAAACTTGGAAAACAAGTTATCTGATTCCAATATACAATGGTGGGATAGACACAGGATAAGCATTTCCATTCCAGTAGGGAAAAATTAGAAGGAAAACAGGAATATGTTCCAAGCAAGTACTATACCCAGCAGAGCAAAGTCCATTAGATCTCAGGTCTCGGTCATCTGGGGCTTGATTCCTTGTCCTCAGGGACTGAAGGAAAAGCAGGCTCACTCCTTCTAAGCACTTCTGTAGTGGCCATGCTATCCCAGAACCCTGGAGTATAGGCCCCACCATCTCCGAGCATTGGGATAGCAGCATTCTCCATGAACATTAGGACTCAAGGTCTACCTCACCAAGTGGAGGAGCAGATGGCCTGTCCCCACCAAGTGCAAGAGTGAACTGTCCTTTACACATACATGAGTGGATCTGTTCTTTTGGCCCAAGGAGATATTTTCGGTACAGACCTCTTTTTCCATGGTTCTGCCCTGAAGTAATTTTCTTTCAATCAGTCTCATCTCTGTCCCTTTCAATCATTGTTTCTGTTCATACAAATTTTGCAAAAACTTTATTGGATTTTCATACAATTCCAGGGGATCCAAGCCATCAGACAACAGAACTTTCCACAGATACTTCCTTGAATACTGCATTTCCAATTCTGATGTCCACATAAATGGCTTCTTGAATCCACGTTCAGTCACACCCTCTTCAGCAAAGGGTTGTATAATTAAATGTGCAAGTGGAGTCTTATCTTTTAAGAACTTACTTCCTAAAAGTTCAGGGAGGTCCCTAATAGAGCTGCTTCTGGCACAAGTTGCAGAGCACATTATCTGGATAGGCTGAGAACTTTAAAAATCATCAATTGCTGTTTTTATTACACTTAAAACTCTAATCTCAGCAAATCCCTTTCCTTTTGCCTTTTACTATAAGGTGCAAGGAGAAGGCAGGCTGTACCTCCCACACTTGGCTTAGAAATCTCCTCAACTAATATCCGATTTCATTGTTCATAAGTTCCACTTTCAATCTGATATCAGAAGATAATTTTGCCAAGTGTTCTGCTACTTTAAAACAAAGATTGCCTTGCTTCCAATTTCCAGTGACACATTCATCATTATCTTCTAAGGCCTCACTGGAAGTACCTCTAACATCCAACATTCTCTTCAAAGCAATCTAGACTTTTTCTATCACACAAGTCAAAATTCTTCAGCATCCACCAAGTACCCAATTCCAAAGCCATTTCAACATTTTTAGGTATTTGTCATAGCAGCACTCCATTGCTGGTACCAAAAATTGTTTTAGTTTCTTACCTGCTAGAACAAATACCACACAATGGGTTAGCCTAACAACAGGAATGTATTGGCTCATGGTTTTAGAGGCTGGAAATCTTGCTTCTTCCTGGGGTTGGTAGCTTCTGGCTGTCTGGAAATCTTTGGACTTCCTTGGCAATTAGTTAGCCAAAGGGGTACTGATATAAAATACTAGAAATTGGTTGGTTTTTATAAAGGGTATTTATTTGGAGTAGAACCATACAGTTACCAGGCCATAAAGCATAAGTTACTTCCCTCATCAAAGTCTGTCACAACGTGTTGGAGCAAGATGGGTACCAACGTCTGCAAGGATTCAGCTTCCTGAAGCTCATTTCTCTCCCAGCTCAGCTACTCTGCTTTCTCCACAAGGCCAGCTGTAGACTATCAGGTGAATGCCTTGTCTCTCTTCCCGGGGACTCTGCCATGTTGAATTGAGTCTTCTCTCTTTCCTCTGTGTCCTTACTTCCTGGGCTCCAGTATCTGAAACTCTAAACTTCCTTCTCTGTGGTGTGGTTTCTCTGTGAGTCTCTGCCTACCAAGGGGGCAAGGACTCAATGTCCAACTGACATGACCCAAGCAAAGTCTCAATTGTTAATTAATCAAGTAAACTGAAACCTCTGAATCCAATATAATCTAATATGCCCTGAGAGACAGAACAGTTTATAAACATAATCCAGTATCTATTTTTGGAATTCATGAACAATATCAAACTGCTACACTCCACCCTCTGAATTCCAAAAAGACATTACAATATTCAAAAAACCTTATATCAGTAACAATACTAAGTGCAAAAACATATCATAATCAGTTTAAAGAAATACAGTTTGTCTTGGGGCAAAGCTCCGTCATCTGTAGACCTCTGGAAATTGCAAAACCATTTATCTGCTTCCAATGCACAAACGGACAGACAAAGGATATACATTTGCACTATCATAAAGAGAAATTGGGAGGGAAATATGAGTCAATGGTCCTCTATAGTTCTGTAAACCTGTAGGATGTACTTCATTAGATGTCAAAGTCTGAGAGTCATTCTTAAGATGATGGTTTCTTCTCCCTGGGGCCACATAGGGACCCACCCTTTCCACAGGCTTGCCCAATGGCCGTTTTCTTGCTTCCACCCTCATCAAGCATCTGGATTGCAACCAAGCTCCAGACCTCACCTTCAAAGACCATTGGGGTGATTGGCACACTTTACACCCAATCTTTGGGTTAGAGTCTTAATCCCCCTAGTACAGTGAAGTGAAGACAACATCCTACCTAACCTTTGGCATACAGGTTCAACCCTCTCAGAGCAACGAGTTGACAACCTGGTCTTCCATAATCCATGGGAGACAGGTCCACCCCTCTCAGACATATGGGGTGCTGACCTTAACCTCCCTAATTCTTGGGGAATGTGCTCTACCCTCTCTGTACACTGGAATGGCAAAAATCTCCCTAAACATTGAATGGGAACATCCACCCTCTTCAACTGCTGAAGCAAACTCACCCTCTCTGTACACATGGGTGGGGTTCCTATCTTGGCCCAAGGCAATGTTCTAATTCCAGATCTCAGCTTCCATGGTTTTCCTCTTGTAGCAGTTTGGCATTGTTTATGAATTCCAAAAATAGTTATTGGATAATGTTTGTAAACTGGTCTGTCAGAGGTATCACTTTTAATTGATTAAATTATGATTAGGACTTTGATTGGGCAATGTCAGTAGTGGGCTGAGTCTCCGCCCCTTGGTGGGTGGGGACTCACAGACAAAAGACATGGCAAAGGACAGAGTTGGGAGTTTTTTGAGCTGGAGCCCGAGAAGTAAACACACAAGAGAAGAACACAGAGGAATAGAGATGGCTCCTTAGACATGGCAGAGACAGAGCTGTTAGCCTGATAGTCTACAGCTGGCCTTGTGGAGAGAGCACAGCAGCTGAGCCTGGAGAGAAACAGAGCCCTGGGAAGAGAGGAACCCAAGAAGCCTGAACTCTTGGCAGAAGTCAGCGGTCATCTTGTTTCAACACGTGCCAATAGACTTTGGTGAGGGAAGTAATTTATGATTTATGGCCTGGTAACTGTAAGCTTCTACCCCAAATAAATACCCTTCATAAAAGCCAACAGATTTCTGGTATTTTGCATCAGCACCCCTTTGGCTGATGAATACACCTCTTAAAGCTGTTTCTCCTTCAATCTCTCCTTTCCATGATCTTCAGTCCAAGCTGACAGTGGTTTTGTTCATACAGCTCTCTCAAAAAGCTTGTTGGTTTAGCATGCAAGAAGCAAGGGTCCGCAATCATACAGTAAGATTTCCACAAATTTTCTTAGATAACTGCATCTTCAATCCTGATTTACAAGTTCCAAGTTTAGTTAATTCCTCAAATGGGGCACTATCATCTGGGAGCTTGATTTCCAGAGGCTTGGAATTTCCAGAATCAGTTTCTGTTTTCTTTCTGCCCAGCAGTTCAGCCCTCAGCTTATCTGTCTCATCTAGCATTTTGCTATAAGCTGCAAGGAGAAGCCAAGCTGCATTCTCTGAGTTTGCTTTGGAAATTTCTTCAGCTAAATGCCCAGGCTTGCCATCTTCAAACTCTGCCTTCCATAAAACACCAAGAGTTAATCTTGCTAAGTTCTCTGTGACTTTTAAACACAGATTGCCTTTCCTCCAGTTTCCAATTATAGTTCCATCATTTCCTTCTAAGGCCTCATAAAAAGTCTCTTTAGAGTCCATATTACTATCAACAGTCTCTTCAAAGCACTGTAGGTCTTTTCTACCAAGCATCTCACAATTCCTCCAAAAAATACCCCTTACCCATTTATAAAACCATTCCAGCATTTTGGTAATTGCATAAGCACAACCCCACTCTCTGGTACTAAATTCTGTATTAGTCAACAATGCTATACCTAAAAAAGAAGAGCAGATGGCTAAGAAGGAAGGGGAGACGGCTATTGGTTGGTGTATTAGTCAGCCAAAGGGGTGCTGATGCAAAATATCAGAAATCTGTTGGCTTTTATAAAGGGTATTTGTTTCAGGTAAAAACTTACAGTTGCCAAGGGGGTGGGTACTCAACGTCCTACTGATGTGGCCCAATCAAAGCCTTAATCATAATTTAATCAAGCAAAAGTGAAACCTCTGAATCCAATATAACCTAATATGCTCTGAGGGATGGACCAATTTACAAACATAATCCAATATCTATTTTTGGAATTCATAAACAACATCAAACTGCTAAACTTGGCTTTTCTGTCACATGGCCATGCATTTGCCAGTATCTTTTCCTTTGTTTTTCAGGTTCTATTGCACTCCAGCTTCTGGTTGTTCCAGTGGCTTCTCTTTCTTTGTCCAATTTCCTTTACTTATGAGGACTTCAGCCATATTGGATTAAGGGCCATCCTCATTCAATTTTGGCATACCTTAACTAATAACATCTTCAGGGGTCCTATTAACAAATGGTTTTACACCCACAGGAATAGGGGTTGAGGCCTGAACATGCCTTTTGTGGGAGGTGTGATTCAGTCCTCAACAATAAGTATAACCATTATTGAGATTTTAGTCAACTTTGTATAATAAGCTCAGATTCATATTTAAATGGAATAAAAGGAAATAAAGAAGTGGGATATTTCTGGTGTATCTTAGTTTATGAACTAAGATTTGTATCCACTACATATTTACTTAGCTAGCCCAATGTTAGGTTTTTAAGTGGTGTTATAAAAATGCTTATAATTTTAATCCAGGCCACAAAATGCTGGCACTAAAACAAAAATTATTTAGTCAAAATGCTTAATATATATCTAGAGCATAATTAGTATTCAATAAATATAACAAAATTAATGAAGAGGGTAGAGAAACATGCCTAATTGTTTGACATTATTCAATTATGGCAGACATTCAAATCAAATATAAAGCTATGTCTTATGCAATTTGCCTTCTTTTCCTTAGACATATAGTGGATATTAAGAGTTTTGGGTCATTTATTTAAAAGAATATTTATGATTATGGCATTAGACATAACATTGAAAAAGACACATAATTCACTTCCTTAATAAACTCTACATTCAATAGAGGAATTCATTATTAAGGAATTTCTGTTTAGTTACTGGTAATAGAATTATGTCTAAACTCTCAAAGATTTGGTATTTTATATAAAAGCAATTGGATTTAGATAGATTAGAGCTCACTTGCATGATGCCCTTATATCATCTACTTTTCTATTGTAGCATATGACTTCCATCCCCAAAGTCACCTCATAAACCCTGAGTGCCATTGGAGTTCCAGCTATGATGTCCCTATCCCAAAGAATCACTTCCCTGGGAAGTCAATTCACTTTTTAAACAGCTTTCTCAGAAGTCCTGCACAAGACTTTTGTTTATATCTCTTTAGCCAGGACTTGGGCATGCCACAGTTAGCTGCAGAGCATACTTGAAAGTGCCATCCTTTACTGCTGTTCTGATTAAATAGTGATCCTGTACCTAAGAAGGAAGGGGAGATGGCTATTGTTTGGTGTATTAGTAGCCAAAGGGATGCTGACGCAAAATACCAGAAATCTGTTGGCTTTTATAAATGGTATTTATTTGGGGTAGAAGCTTACAGTTACCAGGCCATAAAACGTAAGTTACTTCCTTCAACAAAGTCTATTGCCACGTGTTGTAGCAAAATGGCTGCTGACGTCTGCAAGGGCTCAGCCTCCCTCTTCCTCTTAAGGCTCCGTGGTCCCAGCTTCTTCAAATATCATCTGTATGCTGGGATAATTCTCTTCTCTCTCCAGGGGCTCATTCCACTCTGGGCTCAGCTGCTCTGTTCTCTCCACAAGGTCAGCTATAGACCATCAGGCTCTCTCTTCCCGGAGCCTCTGCTGTGTCTATGGAGCAGTCTCTATTCCTCTGTGTTCTTCTCTTGTCTGTTTACTTCTCAGGGTTCCAGCGTCCAAAACTCCAACCTTCCTCCTCTGACCTGTGGTTTTCTCTGTAAGTCCCCACCCACCAAGGGGGCGGGGACTCAACGTCTTACTGACATGACCCAATCAAATCCCTAATCATAATTTAATCAAGTAAAAGGGCAACCTCTGAATTTAATACAATCTAATACACCCAGAGGAACAGACCAGATTGCAAACACAATCCAGTATCTATTTTTGGAATTCATAAACAATATCAAACTGCTGCAGTTGGCAACTATCAGTGCTTGTTTCAGGGATACAGATAATTAGCCACAAATGAATGTAGAATAAGTAACAAATAGTGCTGTGAAAAAAAATAATAATAAAGCAAGTCAGGGAACAGAGTCTGGCTGGACTCTTTTAAAATGGATTGCCAGGGAAGGCTTCTCTGAGGTAGGGCATTTGATCAGAATCGTAAAGAAATGAGAAGTCATCACATTACGTGTGGGAAGAGCAGTCTGATGAGGGGACTGGACAGATGCAAATTTCCTGAGGCTGGAAGATATTCAAATTCTTCATGGAATAGTAAGAAGGTCTCCGTAGTGGGATCAAGGACCATTAGTTACAAAGGAAATAAAAGTACCAGTAGTTTAAAAGCTGGGCATTTACCCATTGGCCTGTATTCCCCTTTCCGGTCAAAATTTTTTGTGGAGAACTTGGGTTAAGCCAGGAGGCCCCTGGAATTTTTTTGCTTCCTACTTTCCTTTGTCTACAATAGTTGAATTACTCACTGCAGTCTGAATTATTCATGTATTTGTAGCTGGAAATGCTAGAACAGAAAGATCTCACTAATAAGTTCAGGTAGTTTGTGAATTTGTTAACGAAGGGGGTAGCTAGAAAGGAGATGAGAGACAAAAAGCATAAGCATACTTCTTTACAGCAGTCCTCTAAATTGAGTACTACTACTGTCAGTATTTAACAGAAGAAAAAGAATGGAGGCACATTGATTAATTAAATAGCCTAAGCTTAAATATCCAATAAGTGACTTGGTAGGGATATAATCCCAGGCAATCCCATCCCGAAGCCCAATTTTAACCACCATGCTATATTACTTCCCTAGTATTCAGTGGACCATGTTTCACTATGAGCACATCCATTAGTGCCTCTCATCACTCAGTTCAAGTTGAGCTTGGAGTGTGGGCATATCCTTTCTGAATTTATATTTTTATCTATGTATGAGACTTAGAGGGTGTGTCTGCTTCAAAGACCCGAAGACACCATTCACAGGCATATACATGGGTGAGATAGCATTTTATATTTGTGTCAAGATTATGATGCAGGAGAAGGAAATGGAAAGTCATTGGATCAAGGGAATCTGAATGAGTGAGAACTATTGACCACAAGCAGTCCATCCCTCCCTTCTAGCACCTTAGGGTAGCTTGTTAATAATCATGAACATTGCAAATTCTCAATCTCATATTTGTTAGCTTTATATCCCTGGGAAAATTGCTTAACTTTCAACTGTCTCAGTTTCTTTATTGAGGATTAGAGAATATGAATGTAATGTCATTGCCTGGCAAGTAGCAATTGCTCCAGGATTATTAACTGTTTTTATTATTATGAGGGTGAAGAGAGTAGATGTGATATGCATATGCTTCCTCAATCCCTCTTTCTAGCTTCTTGTTATGAGGTTTAGAGTATTAGTTCACATAAAACACTTAACATAGCACAGCATGTCTTGGCATAAGTTAGTTCTCTCTAATCTTCTCAGGTTCCTCATGGATATTATTGCATTGGCTCCTAATATCCTGTTTTACCAGCTGCCAGAATTTAGGTGTGAATTTCCAAAGAGCATCTTAATGTCATTAATATTTACTCTCAGCTATTTATGAGCAGAAATCAAAAGGTACTGAAATATTCTAGATTGGAAGTCTGGAGGTCTGGGGTTTAGTCTGGGTCTGCCCTGTCAGCTCTGTCTTGTTGCGCAAGTCTTTTAACTTCTCTTGGCTTCCCTGCCTGTACCTTGAGGAGCTTGTGCTTCCCAGACGCTAAGGTTCCTTTCAGCTTGAATGTTGATTCTAAAGTCCCCAGTTAAAAAATACATGATACTCTAGCATAACAGATAAAATTGCCAGCCTTAATGTAAGTTAGCTGTGATAAATTTTGCAAAAGGTGACACTTGCCTCTAACATTTTGAGTTCACACTTCCACCTGACCACCTTGAGGAGTCAGTTCTTGGTCTGGCATCTGGCATTTTATACTGACTCAGAACCTATCGCCTGCTGCCATCTCTCATCCATTCCCCATCAAACCTTTTAAGAAGAATAAAATTGTTTAGAGCAGCAATGACCATTAGAGCACAAGTTTTCCAGTCCTTCATTTCATGAATGAAGAGCAGCTATCTTCAGAGCTGGGTCTAGAATTCCAAGATGGAAGAAGCTAGAGCTGGAAACAAGTTAATGATTCCATCTGCTCTAATGTGTAGGGCTGGGGAAGGTTATTTACTCACCACATCCTTGTTATTTCTTCAGCTAACATGAGTACTTTTGGGCAATGTTCCAACTTTATTATGATACCCAGAGAAGTGATGAGATAGATGGTAATTTAAAGGAAATTATGGAGGCATATTATCACGGGCATATAATGTTCCTGGCATTCTTCAGATTGAAATAATCAATAATTTCAGGTAATGTTGAAGATCTTTAGCCTGGTATACAAGGAAATTGATTATTTGACTCATAACTGTCAAGTTTAATTTTTCTGTCTTTTTCTACATGTACCCTTAATTCAGGCTATATTGAATTACTTGCATTTCTAGAATGTGTCATCCTGTTGCATATCCCAGTGTTGATGAACATATTTTTCCTCTTGCTGGCTATTTCCTTCCTTACTTTGTCTGCCTAATCAATCTCTACTCATTCTTGAAGACCAACTTAAAAACTTCTTATTATGTCAAGACTTTTTAAATTCAACTCAAATAGAGGTCATTTCAACTGTTTGTAGCCCTTGGGTATCCAACACTTATCTCTATTATAACATTTACTGTATGAAATTTTTTTAAATACCTGTTTCTACCCTCCGTAATTGTGAACTCATTGAGAGCAGAATTCATGTCATATTCATGCTTGTGATTCCTAAGTGTTTAGCTTAATACTTAGAACAGGGTAGGATTTCCACAAATATGGTTAATGAATGAATGGATAAAGTACAAATACAAAAAGTATGCAAAAGGTAATACCAGTCACGAAAAAATTTAATGATAGCTCTTATCTTCAAATCCAGGGAATCACTGCCCTCTCTGCCTACTCTAATTCTAAAAACAATTTACAGATCACAAGCTTTTCTTGAAACTGGTTTTGGAAGGTGTAGTTTGTATTCAGTGATGCAAGCTAAATTTGAAAATAGTTAACATACAGACATCAATACTATCAATTGGATTTTGTATTTAGATTAGTATGTTAGAGAAAAAAGAATTGTCTGTATTATATTTAATGGTTTAATAATATTAAATTTACCTGAATAACCATGTTTAGGTTAGATTACTGGAGTTCACTGGCAAGTTAAATTGAGCAATGCTCAAAATGGAACTGGTTTTGGAAGATATTTGCAGCCAAACTTCTACTACATACAGTGCTTTTTAAAAATTGATGACTATAGCAGATTTCTTCAAGTAGTAAAATGACAAAATCTGTCCAAAGTATTTTTAGGGGAGATGCATGAGAGAGAGAGAGAGAGCATAGAGAGGATATGCTTCATGGACAGTTGGGGTTTATCACGCATGGTCTCCTGTTAGGAGTGCTTGGGAAAGGATAGCTTGGTAGCCATTCTCAAAACTGGGAAGAACATTCAGAAATATAAACTTACTGCCAGCAACCAGTGTAGATGGCCCTAATTCTTGAGAGCAGAAAATACAGATGTTTAGTAATTTAGTTATAGTGGCAGCATTAAGTAGCCATTCCCAGGATAAACTGAGAAAATGAGGAACTATGTGGTTAGTAATAAACTGAGAGGCCATACAATCATCTCCAAACTGGGACACCTTTTAGAGTGAAAGGAGGAGCTATTAATAATTGGACTGTCTCAGGCAAACTAGGTATCTGGCCACTCTAGTCAGAAAGAACCAGAAGAAAGAAACAAGAATTTATAGGCCAATCAGAGCATCTTGAGGAATCAGAAGATGATCAAGTGCCTGTCAGCAGGGGGATAATTCAACCACCTCTATTAAGAACTAGAAACTGAAACAGAATTACAATGTTTTTCCTTTGCAGTTCTTTGCAAATAACTATGAGGGTAAAAAATCTTATTTTTCTTCATTTAAAGAGTGTGCACTCAGTCATTATGGATAAATTCTTATATCATCTCGATAAGATGGTACAACAGAGGACTCAGGTGGTAAAGCATTTAAGCACAGCTGTGTGGAATGCTATCTTAGTGACGCTCAGGACTGTAATGCTGCAGGATGCAATATGGACTCATCCTTCCCTCCTTGACCTTCTCGCACCTATGGAGAAGTATAAGAGGCATGCATACCCAAGAGGCACATGAAACCTTGTGGATGGTAAAAACCTGTAACAAATCCTTTTCCATTAAGGATGACTACCAAAATTGCATTAGTAGAGCAGGGACTCTAAACTTTTCTAACCTCTCCCATTACCTGGTTGCTATCCTCATCCCCAGTTGACAATGAAGTGACATTTCTCAGTCCAAGTGTGGTTATTCAGAAACACGAGAGCTTCATTTTACTCATCTCCGTATCCCACAGCCACACAGTCCACGATCAAGAAATGTTGGATGCATTTTCAAGAAACATTACCAAAAACGAAACCAAACAAACTGAAATAAGCAAACAAAATAACAAACACTTACAGCCTTACATAATTGTTTATGTGAAATCAATGTGTTTTTCTAGACAGCAGATCTCCTGCTTCATGTAGAATAATTCTCTGATTTCTTTTCTTCTCAGTGTGTGTTTATGTATGGTTGCATAAAGCATTGTACTCCACCATCACCAACAAAATTTATTTGGATCAGTTCTCTTGCTCCTAATAGCTTATCCCTTTCCCAAACAGCTGAGCTGCGACTCACCAGAGAAGACTAAGGAAGAACCCCATTTCCGTTACCTTTTGCGGGAGAGGTATAATTTTGAGGACTGATATACCAGCCATGCAAATAGCTCAGCTGGATAATGTGGAAAGGGTGAGCATTGGGGAAAAGAAAATTGCTGCTGTTCTGGCACAACTGGGATGGTTTTACTTTCTACCTGCATCACCTACACCTTACAAGGGCCTTAAACATGGATCTTTTAAGAAGAGCTGATCTCTGCGTCCTTCAGAGTGATTGAATGACAAGAATCAAATTTCTGCCATTGCCATGATCAGTACATGAAATATCCTGGAGTAGCAGACTCCTATAGGATGAAAACAAAATGTCAATGTGTCAGAGAGTTTCTCTTTTGCCCAAGATTCAAGAATGATATGTTGGGTGAATATTAAAAGTCATAAACTGGAGAGCTGCAGCAGTTGAGTCAAAGTTAGAAATAATTTTTCTAAAAAAGGAGACCCAGGCCCAAAGAGGCTAACCTGAGATGAGTAGAGCACAGTTAGAGAACCAATCTATGGATAAGAACAAAATAGGGAAGGAGAGTAAAGGTAAAACTAGTGAACAAAATGACAGAGGTGACACCAAGACCAGGCTCCAGACAAGAGTGGGACCACATAAGAGCAGACACAGGCTTAATGTACATATTTAGAATACAGCCAGAGATGGAAGGAGTAAAGAAAGAGCAAGAGACAACACAGGATGGAGTTAATATCAGAAATCTTTCTTTAGCAATGTCTGAAAGAAATAAGTAAAGCATGGTTTTAAACACCACTCAAACAAGGATAGAAGAAATTAAAAAAACAAACATAAAAAACATAAGAAAACAAATTAGAGGACACATCTTTCTTCATCATTAAATATTGAAAATTTTCCCTCTGAGATCAGGAACAAGAAAAGGATGACAACTATAATGATTTCTCTCAACAGTTTTTTGGAGAACTTAGCACAATAAGGGAGGAAATTTTTTAAAAGATACAGAGATTGAAAAAGAAGAAAAATTGCTCACAGACAATATAATTGAATAAAAATTCAAAATGATCTCCAACTACACTATAAGAAAGGTATATAGTAAAGTCGATGGTTAGGTCTACCAGGGCTGCTATGACAAATACCACTTGATGATTGACTTAGCAGGAATTTATTGTCTCATGGTTTTGGAGGCCAACAGTTTAAAAGAAAGGTATCAGAAAGGCCATGTTTTCTCTGCCAAATCTGTAATGTTGTGGTACTAGCCTACTGCAATCCTTGGAGTTCGTTGGCTTGCTTCACTGCCTCCTGTCACATGACAATCTCTCTCCCCTTTTGTGTCTGTGTGCCAGTTTCTGTTGACTTCTGGATTCTACATATTCTGGCTTCCTCTGAGATGGTTGACTGGATCCAAGAATCATTTGCCTAACCTCCTTAGCAAACAGCTATTCAGCCAAACCATTTAATTTGGCCTTGTTCTCAGGAAATTCACTTCTTGGAAGCTCAGGGAAGTCCCTGATAGAGCCACTTCTGCAAAAAAGGCACTAGTCTCAGAACACTATCTGGATAGGCTGAGAATTTTCCAAATCCTCAATTGATGATTACTTTGTTTCTAACATTTCTCTTCTCCTTTTATCTCTTTGCTCTCTCATCTTACTTTAAGCAGCAAAGAGAAACCAGGCTTCAACTTCTACACTTAGCTTGGAAATATCCTCAGCTAAATATCTAGGTTCCTCACTTACATGTTTTGTCTTTGGTGTGACATCAGAACACAATCTCTCCATGTTCTCTGCCACCTTACAACAAGGATTACCATTCCTCCAATTTCCAATAACACATTTATTGTGTATTTCTAAGGCCTCACCAAATGTACCTTTAATATCCATACTTCTACCAACATTTTGCTGGTGATGAATGATGAATTCTCTAAAATAAGAGAAATTTTATCTTCAGTTCTCATTTTTTTCTGAGCCCTCACCTGAATCTCCCTTAATATCCTTATCTCTACCAATATTCCTTTCAAGGAAATCTAGGGTATTTTTTTTTATTGTCAAGCAACTCAAAATTCTTGCAGTCCCTAATCATTACCCAATTTGAAAGCCACTCCCACATTTTTAGGTATTTATTTTAGCAGCACCCACTTTCCAGTACCAAAAACTGTCTTAGTTCACAATACCTGCTATTCTAGATACCGCACAATGGGTTGACTTAAACAAGAACTTGTTGGCTCACAGTTTTGAAACTAGTTCAAAATTGGGAGGTCAGCAAAGCTATGCTTTCTCCAGGAGTCAGTTGTGTTCTGTTGATGGCAGCCCTCTGTCACACAATGATTCCTTCGTCTTGTCTTGAGACTATTTGAGTTCTGATTTCTCTGTGTCCAAATTTCTTCTCTTTATAAGGCCTCTAGCAAATGGATTAAGACCAATCTGATTCAATTTGGCCACAACGTAACTAATAATATCTTCCAAAAGTCCTGTTTATAAATGGGTTCATACCCAAGGAAAGCTGATTAAGAATTGATCATGTTTTTATGTCAGGGACATGACTCAGTCCCCAACAGGATACAATATTAATATATAAAATGAACAACATTTTAAAATACTACTGACAGATCATCTCAAAACAATATTTTGAAAATGATACAATGTGTAGTAAATCAATGGAATAAACCTAGGAAAAGATATGCACAATTTCTGCACATTAAGCCGATAAAAATAAAAGGTAATTTGATGGTGGAATATATCATATTCATAGACTGAAAGGTTTAATAATGAATATCTGTAATCAATCCATAAATTTAATGAAATCTCAATCAAAATCTTGACAGGATTTTTTGGTGGCAATTGGAAAGCAGGTTCTAAAATTTATGTGCAGAACTGCAAAAGGTCAAATATCAGCCAAGATGACCATGAAGAGAAGAATAAATGTAGAACATTTATTTCACCAGGTATCAAGGCTTATTACAAAACCAGAGTAATAAGGTATTGTGGTATTTGAACAAGTATAGACATATAGATCAATGGAACAGAATGAATAATTACTTGATTTGTCACCACAGCAATACTGCCATGCAATGTGGGAAAGGACAGTCTTTTCAATAAGTGGTATTGGGTAATCAGATATCCATGTAGAAAAAAACTTGAACCTAATTTAAACAGCACAAAAGTAAGTTCCATATTAATAATAGATCTAAATGTGAAAGCTATAAAAATAATGCTTTCAGAAGACAACAAAATATAATACTTTTATAACCTCAGTGGTAGACAAAGACACTTTAAATAGCATGCAAAAAAGGCACTAACTATCAAGGACAACATTGAAAATTCAATTACATGAAAATTAACACATGTAATTAACAAAGTGGAAAGGAAAGCCAGAGACTTGGTAGTAAATGCAATGCACCAGTCTAACAAAAAAATTGTATCCAGGATATACAAAAGAACTAAAAACCTTGGGAAAAAAGATAGTGATCAGATAGAAAAAAACCAGTAAGTGTTTGAATGAGCACTTTACTACAGAGGATATCTAAATTTAATTAAATTTTTAAAAAAGTATTCAACCTCATTGGTCATTAGTAAATTTAAACTGCAGTAAGATACCACTACAAATTCACAGAACTGGCTGAAATTTGAGAAGACTAACAATACCAGAGTTTTTCCAGAATATGGACTGACAGGAACCCATATAATACATTGCTGGTGGGAATATAAATTTTACAACTGGATTATAAGCTGTGTGGCATTATTTTCTGGAACTGAATATAATCATAACTTATGGTGCAGCAAATCTATGCATATATGTGCATGTGCATGTGTATGTAAGTAGGCATATATAGATATGTATGCATATATATTTGCAACAGAAATGTAGGTTTACTGAATGACATGAACAAGAATGTTTCTGGCAGCCATATCTGTAATAGCACAAAGCTGGAAAGAACCCAAATAAATTGTGGTATACACATTCAATAGACTACTATGCAGTGATAATGAACAAAATCTTATTACACACAACAACAGAGAAGAATCTCATAAGCATAATGTTGAATGAAGTAAGCCAGGCACATAGAAATACATACTCTATGATTCCATTTATCTAAAGTTTTAAAATTGACAAGGAAAATTTGATATGATAGAAGTCATATGAAGGGCACAGTTTCTGGGGGTGCTGATAAGTTTCCATTTCTTGATCTAGATGGTGCTTTTGTATGTCTACTTTATAAAAATTCATCAAGATATACTTTTAGAATTTTTACACTTTTTTGTGTTTATTATATTTCAAGGAAAAATTTACTTAAAATTTTAAAAAGAAATTAATCAAAATATCAATTATATATATACATTTTTATAAAAGTAATTTTTATCTGCATATCTGGAAGGAATGATGTTCATCAACTATTATCTGGTAATTTTTAGGTGTTGGTATTTTAAGCGGTTTTTTTTTACTTTCTTCTTTTTACCTTTCTATGTTGATTGATATTTTTAAAACAAACATGAATCACTTGTACTGAAATAATTTCTTTATAAAAGGGGATAGCATGAAGAGTGATACTATTTATATCCAATAGGTGAGAAAAAAGGTCTAGATTTAAATATTGTTTTCCAAACTGCAAACTTTATAAAGTGAAGGAGTAATTATTTTTAATATTTTAAATTTATTGCTATAACCGCCATAACCCCAGTGCCTTTTTAACTGTCCAATTAGCAGAAGACACCCAACTAATGCCTGTTGAATGAAAGAATCAATGACTTTATCCTATTTTAGTCTTTGACAAGGACTTCTGTGTGTCACTCTTGTTGGTAAACAAGAAGACAAATCTATCAAAATCCTTTATTTGTTCTAAAGCCCAACTCCTCTTTTTCAGGACCCTGCCTCCATTTGCTTTTTTAACTAAATATTTAAAAAGTGCTAGTTACTGTTTATCTTATTGAAGGATCAGAGCACTGGGATTCAAGAAGCCACTAAGTGGCAGGCAGGCATTGAACAAGTCCTCTAACCTCCCTGAATATGGGTTCCATCATCTGTAAAATAGGGTGTGGAAACAGAATGTCAGCTGTTAAGATAATTTGCTACGTAATTTGCATTTGTATGTCATTGTTCATAAAGTGTGTTCAGTCCAAATTATGGCTAAAGAAAGTTTTGTTTTTCAATGTATGTTTGTAGCAGGACCTTTTTACTTCTTATGTGAAA
>JAQZBX010037655.1:0-23744 GCA_029593785.1 Cabassous unicinctus | reverse complement strand
AAAAAAAAAAGGAATACCCTTGTCTCACAGCTTATACAAAAATTAACTCAAAATGGATCAAAGACCTAAATATAAAACCTAGAAACATAAAACTCCAAAAGAAAATGTAGGGAAACATCTTCAAGATCTTGTGGTTGGTAGTGGTTTCTTAAACCTTACACCCAAAGCACAAGCAATGAAAGAAAAATAGATAAATAGGAGTCAAATTTAAACAAGTTTGTGTTTCAAATGACTTCATAAAAAAATGAAAAGGCAACCTATGGAGTGAGAGATAATTTTCAAAATCTGGTAAGGGTTTGATCACCATGTTATATAAAGAGATCACAGAACTCAACATAAAATAGACAAGCAACCCATTTAAGAAATGGGCAAAAGACTCGAACAGAAATTTTTCCAAAGCAGAAAAATGAATGACCTAAAAGCACAAGAAAAGTTCCTCAACATCACTATCTTTTAGGGAAATGCAGATCAAAACTACAATGAGATATCATTTCATGCCTTACAGCATTTATTTATTCATTTTTAAAAGATACTTAGATTACATAATATGTTACATAAAAAAATATAAGGGATTCCCATATGCCCCACATGCCAGACCTTCCACTTTTCCTCACATTTGCAACTTCTTTAATTAGTGTGGTACATTCATTGCAATTGATGAACACATTTTGGAGCATTGCCACTAAGCATTGATTACATTGTATTTTACACTCTCTCCCACGCAATTCTGTAGGTTATGAAAAGATATATAATGGCCTGTATCTGTTATTGCAATGTCACTTAGGTCAATTCCAAGTCCTAAAAATGCCCCCATATTGCACCTCTTTTTTCCTCTCCCTGACTTCAGCAACTCTAGTGGCCACTCTCTTCACATCAATGATATAATTTCTTCCATTGCTAAAATCACAATAAGTCTGCAGTAGAATACCAGTAAGTCTACTCTGGTCCATATTTTATTCTCCAATCCTGAAGATTCTGGGATGGTGATGCTCACTCCAGCTTTAATTGAGAGGGGGCTTCGATTCCATATGGCTGATGTGTGGGAATCTTGTACTTAGAGTTGTAGACTCTCTTGTTTCCTTAGTGTGGTGGTTGTCCATCCTCACCTCCTAGTTTGTAGTCCTGGATGAGTCCAAAAAACTGGAGAGTAGGTTTAGCATCTCTATTGAGACTCAGAGCCCAGCTGGCTCATGGACAGCCCAGAGAGTAAAGTCTCTTGGACATACACCTACCAACTCCAGCACCAATTATAAGTTCAAATAAAAGGGATAAAAGAGGCATGTGTAGAGAAGTCACATCTATGACCAATTTTTTCATGCTTGGGAGCACAAACCCCAAAGTAGGGCCCACTGGCAAGGCACTAAACTCCGGAGCTATCTGCCATGACCACAGGACCTGGGTATCTCCAGAGCCCACAGGAGCCCCACTATTTGGGGTAGTATCTACCTGAGCTGTCTATGAGATCCTGTGGAGACATGCATAAGTGTTACCTCTGTGATGACCTCCCGATTCACTTTGAATTCTCTTAGCCATATACACTCATTTGTCTTTACCTTTTCCGCCTTTTGTCCAAGGTCTTCTTCCAGTTGTATCACCAGCTGATGCTTGGCAGTAATCCCTCAGTACTAGGAGGCTCATCCACAAGAGTCATGTCCCTGGCTCGGGGGATGGTAATGCATTTATATGCTGAGTTTGGCTTAGAGAGAGTCCACATTTAAGCAACAAAGAGGCTCTTAGGAGGTAACTCTTAGGCACTCTATAACACTAGGCTAAGTTGCAAATTCATAAGCATAGTTGTCAAAATCTAGGGCCCATCAATGGACCATCTTTCTTCACTAGTCATTGCCCCTGTATTTGGGGGATTGTTGCTGTACCACTTGAGAATATGGCAGAGCTCCCCAGGATGAAGATTCAACAATCTTTTGGTTGTTGTGTGAATCTCCACCAACAGTGGCAATGCCCCATGAACATTTGAACATATTTATATACCTTATATGTATGCCCAGGTGAACTTCCTCCTATGTATCCCCCATCACTGACACCCCACACCCTTGATTCTCCCCTACCATAGTTGTAACCCTTCTGTGATCCAAAACTTCTTCAAAAATGAAGCAAAGAATATTGCCAAATTCAATTAATAAGAAAATGAAATAACAGTGATACATTTAAACATAAGAAATGAAATACGTAATAATTTAGAGCATCTAAAACTAAAGTAAAGAAAAAATTTGGGATATTAAAGAAATGAAAAATATTTAAAAAATAAAAAAATATAATATAATTTTACCTTTTGCCTTTGATCACTGTAATATCAGTTGTCCTGTATGTACAGTGGCATTTTCTTCCATTTCTTCCCCAGTCTTACTTTTTAAAATACTGTCTTCAAAAAAGTTTTAAGTCACAGTAAAGTTACATATGGAATATACAGAATGCCCATATACCCAACATTTTCCCCTTTTTCCCCTTTCCTTATTAATAATCTTTTTACATGTGGATTGTACATTTGTTACAACTGATGTATAAATATTTTCTTTTAAATTTTTTTATCTATTTACTTTTATCCATTTTTACTTGCCTTCCCCCCCACCCTCGTTTTTGCTGTTTTTGTGTCCATTCACTGGACAATTCTCTGTGTCTGTTTCCGCTCTTCTCATCCTTCTTCTATCTTCACCAGGATTCAATTTTAGTAAACTTCGATGTGGGGGAGAGGCGTCCTATTGCCTGCACCACCTTAATTTCTGTTTTTTCAGTGCTTCTCTTCTTGGCTCTCCCTTGTGTCACTCTCCTGTTATGACATCATCTTGCTGCATGGCTCAGTGGGGCCTGATGGCACACCTGCTTGTGGGGCCTGGCGGTGCACACATGCATGGGGCCTGGGGGCCTCACTGGCTTGCAGGGCCTAAATGTGCACCCATTGCACAGGGCCTGGGGGCTCAGCTGCTTACAGAGTCTGATGGCACACCCAAACATGGGGCCTGGTGGCACTCATGCTTGCAGGGTCTGGCGGCCTGCATGCCTTCTATATTTTTCTTTATTTTTACCAGGAGGTCCCAGGTATTGAACCCAGGTCCCTTCATATGGGAGATGGACATCCACCCCTGATGTATAAATATTGAAACATAGCTACCAACCATAGTTAATGGTTTACATTATGGTTTACATTTTAGACCATACACTTTTATAAATTTTTCATGAAATTTAACATGGCTTGTATCCATCATTGCAAGATCATGCAGAACACTTCCATTGTCCCCTAAATACTACCTCTTCAATCTATTCTATTCCTCCTTCCTCATCCCTTCGGAACCCACGGCAACCACCAAGCTTGATTCCTTGAAGGACAAGATTAATGGATACCTGCTACAATGCTGAGGGCTTGACACACTAGTCTGTCCTCTCCTATTAGAAGCTGCCCATATTCTCGAGAAACACGTCCCCTCTTTTTGAGAACATATCGGGCCTCCCCAGCATGGAAGTCCAACTCCTTCCCCTCATTATGTTGGTCTCCCTCCACAGGTACAGCACACTATGACAAAATGATCACTCACACATTTGCTAGAAGACTGTTGCAGGTGCGCTCTGTCATAAATGCCTCCCTCATTCAACATCCTATACCAGTAACCCTTCCTTGTCATATTGCAAAAAAAAATTTCTCAACATTGTAGTTTCAACCATGTACCCCAAATCCCCAGTGTACATGTGCTCCCTCCCTCAAACCTCCCTCCATTTCCAGGGACCATCCAACCCATCCTCCCCACCCTACCCCCCATCAAGTTTGCTCCACCTAACCCAATCTTATCCTTTCACCCCTGTCATATGTCTTTACTGCACAACTACTCACTTCTACCTCATCATAGATTTCACTTGTATGGGTGTTGGTTCACAACCCTTTTTCTCTCTTCATATTTCTTGTAACCTATCTTCCGGACTTTAGCTCTGAATCAGCTTGATTTGCTTAATTCATATCAGAGAGGTCATGTAATATTTGTCCTTAAATGCCTGTCTTGTTTCACTCCACATAGAGTCCTCAAGATTCATCCATGTTATCCCATGTGTTAGTACTGCATTCCTTCTTTCAGTTGAGTAATATTCCTTCTCATAGGTGAGTAATATAAAATGTATACACCACATTTATCATATATATGGTTACCAAATATTTTCTCCAATTGGATAGGCAGTCTTTTCACTCTCTTGACAAACTCCTTTGACGTGAAAATGTTTTTAATTTTGAGGAAGTCCCATTTATCTATTTTTTTCTTTCACTGCTCATAATTTGAGTGTGAAGTTCATGAAACCATTTCCTATTGCACGGTCCTTTAGATGCTTTCCTACATTATCTTCCAAGGTCTTTGTGGTCTTGGCTCTTATTTTAGATTTTTGATCCATCTTGAGTTGATTTCTGTATAAGGTGTGAGATGATGTTCCTCTCTCATTCTTTTGGATATGTATACCCAGTTTTCCAAGCACCATTTGTTGAAGAGGCCATTCTCTCCCAGTTGAGTGGGCTTGGTGGCCTTGTTGAATATCAGATGATTGCATATGCGAGCATCTTATAGTAGAACTTTCAATTCAGTTCCATTGTTCAAGATGTCTATCCTTGTGCTAATACCATGCAGTTTTGACCACTGTAGCTTTGTTGTTTTTATGTTTTATGTTTTAACAACATAAATGTTGTTTTATGTTTTTTGTTTGTTTTTATGTTTAAAGTCAAGTAGTGTGATCCTCCCAATTTCATTTTTTTTCAATATGTCCTTGGTTATTTGGGGCCTCTTGCCCTTCCAGTTAAATTTTACAGTTAGTTTTCCATTCAGTAAAATTGCTGTGTTGATTTATTTTTGGGTTGCATTAAATCTGTAGAATAGTTTGGGTAGGATAGACATCTTAATGATGTTTTGTCTTCTTATTCATGAATAGGGGATATTTTTCCATTTATTTAAGTCTTCTTTGATTTCCTTTAGCAGTGCTGTGTAGTTTTCTGTGTATAAGTCATTTACATCTTTAGTTAAATTTATTCCTTGGTATTTGATTTTTTTGGTTACTATTGTAAATGCTATTTTTCCTCGAATTCCTCCTTGGATTGTTCATTATTGGTGTACAGAAATGCTACTGATTTTTGCACATTGATCTTATAATCTACACCTTTACTGAACTCATTTATAAGTTCTAGAAGCTTTGTTGTAGATTTCTCAGGGCTTTCTGTGTATAGGATAATGTCATCTGCAAATAATGAATTTTTTACTTCTTCTTTTCCAGTTTGGGTGACTTTTATATCTTTTTCTTGCTCAGTACTCGAGCAAGTATTTGTAAAACAATGTTAAATGGCAACAGTGATAGTGGGCATCCTTATTTTGTTCTCGGTCTTGAAGGGAAAGCTTTTAGGATTTCACCATTGAATATGATGTTAGCTGTGGGTTTTCCATATATACCCTTTACCTGTTCAGAAAGTTTCCTTCCTTTCCCATCTTTTACAAAGTTTTCATCAAGAAAGGATGCTGTATTTTGTTGAATGCTTTTTCTGTATCTATAAAGATGATCATGTGATTTTTTTCCCCCGATCTGTTTATGTGATGTATTACATTGATTTTCTTATGTTGAAGCATCCTTGCATACCTGGGATGAAACCCACTTGGTCATGGTGTATAATTCATTTGATGTATTGTTGAATACCATTAGCAAGTATTTTATTGAGGATTTTAGCATCTAGGTTCTTCAGAGAGATTGGTCTGTAATTGTCCTTTCCTGTGGCATCTTTCTTTGGCTTTCGTATTAGGGTAATGTCGGCATCGTAGAATGAGTTAGGCATTGTTCTTTCTACTTCTATTTTTTGGAAGAGTTTACTCAGGATTGGTGTTCTATCAGGAAAGTTTGGTAAAATTCCCCTGTGAAGCCATCTGGTCTTGGGGCTCTTCTTAGTTGGGAGGTTTTTGATGACTGATTCTATCTCTTTACTTGTGACTGGTCTGTTGAGTTCATCAATTTCTTCTTTCATCAATGTAGCTTGCTTGTGTGTTTCTAGGAATTTGTCCATTTCCTCTAAATTATCCTTCTTGTTGGTATATAATTTTTCAAAGTATCCTCTTATGATACTCTTTATTTCTGTGGAGTTGATCGTGATATCTCCTTCCTCATTTCTTATTATATGTATTTGCAACTTATCTATTTTTTCTTTGTTTCTACAAGTGATGGAAAAGAAATGAGAACACTCCTTCACTGTTGTTGGAAATATAAAATGGTGCAGCCTCTAGGTGACATTTTAGTGGTTTCCCGGGAAGCTAGACATGATCATTCTGCCATATGATCCAGCATTCCCACTGCTAGTTATATATTATATATTCAGAAAAACTGAAATTGAGGACTCTAACAGATATTTGCACACCAATGCTCATAGTGGCATTATTCACAATTGCTAAAAGATGGAAACAACCCAAGTACCCATCAACCAATGAATGGATAAATAAAATACTATCCAGTTATAAAAAGAAATGAACTTAGGATGCATACGACAATAGGGATGAACCTTGAGGACATTATGCTGAGTGAAGTAAACTAGATACAAAGAGACAAATATTGTATGGTCTCACTAATACGAACTAAATACCATGAATATACTGACAGAGTTAAACTATAGAATATAGATTACTAAGAGATAGAACATAGATTGAGAAGGGGGAGCTGATGCTGTATGTATGTATAATGTTGAATAAAGAGGATTGTAAGTGTGGAGAAATGATTATAGCTGATGGTAAAACTTCATAGTGAGTATTCCAGCACATAGTGATTGGTGCTGGAAGGGGTTGTCTAGGGAGGTTAATATCAATTGAAAGAAAGTTTGAGGATAATATACAGACTATATAACTTGGTGATTTTGGAGGCTAATGATGAATGTGTACTGTACAAATAAAAGAATGCTTCTCTATATTTTTCTATGTATGTTAAAAATATCAACATACATGAGAAAATATAACTAATGCAATATATAGATTCTAGTTAAGAGTAATATTTTAGTATTTTTGCACCAATGGCAAAGGAGGTACCATATCAATGCCAAAGGTCAGTAATGGGGGAGTATAAGGGAGTATGGGATTTTTCCTTTTAGAGTAATGAAAACATGCTAATATTGACTGAGGTGATGACAGCATAACTCTGTGATGAAAATGAGAGACACTGAGTGTACTCTTTAAATAGATTGTACAAAGCATGAGACTGTATAACATTTGTAACAAATGTGCCACAACAATGTAATGTGTTGGCAGTGGGTCATATAATAGAATTCTGCGTAGTACTCATAACTGTTTGGTTAACTCACAACTTCTCAAATAAAAAAAGAAATAAAAAAAATTAAATACCAATAAAATCTGTTTCAACAGGAATATGTCATATAATTTACAAAATTATAAAAATGAGATAAATATTATTTCATTTTATTTGATTAAATAGTGTCTTCCAACATCTAATAATAGCAGAAAATTTAAAATCATAAATTTGTACAAAATGTTTGCATTTCTGATAAAGTGATATTATATTAAGAAAAGAAATTGGAATTGAATTGAACTAAACAATATGTAAATAGATCCACGGTCTGGTTTAGATTTACAACAAAATTTGCAAGTTATTTGACCAATTATACAAATTATGCTTATGGTTCACATATTTGTAATCGTTGCATACATATATGCAGATATAGTCACTGAATTATAATCTGAAAGTATCTTTTCCAATATTTTAACAGAGTTATCACTTGATTGTGAGATTATATACATTTTATCTGATTAATTTTTAAAACATTTTCACTTATTCATATAATACATGAATACAGTAGAAAATAGCTTTTCTTTGGTATTCAAACTGCCTTAGATGATATGAATATAAATAAAATAAATTAACAGTACATTTTCTGAGTCTTATTGTTGCCTGTATCATTCCCTAAACAACGACATCTTGTTTCCTTGGAGAATGCTCATCCCCAAAGCAGCATGTTTTAAGCTTTTTGCCAAGACATAAAAATAGACCTAGTGATCTTTTGGACCTTGCTCCAAAAGGACACTTTCAAATCTTCATTTAGCTGCAAGTTTGGTATATTAAAGAAGCACCATCCTTATTAGTGTATAAAATCTCTCTCCTCTCAGGAAAGTCATAATACCAACTTCTTCAAAACCTGAGAAAATTATTAATATTCATAAATTTCAGGAGTAATTTTTTTCTTTATATGAAAGCAAAACAAGAAGATATACTTTGGATCTATAATAGCCAAATTTCTTCATGAAGAAAATTTCATAATTTTTAGTGATGAATAAAGAAAAAAATTTATGGCAAAAGCTTACATTCCAAAGGTTGCACATAACTATAGAATGGAATTATGAGCAATAGAGAGCAGAAAGGCACAAATGAATTTTAACCATACATGCTATTTTGCTCAACAGTCAACTGAAATAAGGTTTGACTGACATAAAAGTAAGTACAATAAAATTTTCATTTTCAAATAATTATATTGAAATTGGAAAAAAATTGTCTGCATAAAAAATGCATTATATTTGCCTTGCTAATGGCATGGGAGGAGTCCCAGATGTTTGCTGATTTGATTGATTACCCCACCTATTAATGCCTCAGAAAGGCCCAATGATAATGTCCCTAGAGAATATTGGGGGTTTCTCCTGGCTTCCAGAGGAAACCAGATTCAAAATAGCAGAAATCTCATTCTGAATAGGATTCTCTCGATGGTCTTCGAGCAGCCATCTTGGGTATTGATATCCACATGGACTTCTTGCCAGGTTCCAGATCCATCTATTGATTCCCTGTCTTAATAACCTGCTGTAGAGGGAGGTATTCAGATGATAAAGGAGCCCTTCACAGGAGCCAATTTCATTTACTTTGGTTGTACCCCGTGTGGCCCTATAATTTGACCTTCAAACAAAAACTAAATCCCAAATAATTTCCTTCTGTGAGATAGTGTCTGAAAACCCTAGGCTTAATTAAGGGCTTTTTTGGTGAGAACTTATCTTTCCCCACATCAGTAAAAGAGACTATTTAAATAAAGAAAAAAATTTAAAAATATTTTTCATGAACTAACTCAGATCTTCAGGGGGAGCTTAATTATCAGTGACATAGAGAAATTCCAAGCCCTAAAGGCACTGTTTACAGACTTAAAACAATTGACATAGAAGTCTTTGTATTTAATTGGTGAAAGCTGAGAAGAGAACTTGGAATATTACTGAAACAATTTCAGTAATACAGAGTATTTGACCGCTGGCTTTTACAACTCATCAATAGATGTAAAAAGCCATAAGTATCAGGATCAAAAATAAAACTATCTGATTGGCAGATATGAGAAGGCAGAAAATACAGATAACACTGGCATCCACAGTCAAAATACTACACATAGCCAGAGAAGGTGATTGCTTCAAGATGGTCAAGTTAGTTTGCAAGTATTGAGTGCTGATACTTTCTTCACTACACTCCATTCAAATGTGTGTGAATTTTACATGCACACTGGGCAGAATTCAGGAATCCATGACACGAAATCATACAATAACAACATTCATTCTGCTGGGACTGACTGATGACCCACAACTGAAGGTTCCCATTTTCTTCTTTCTCTTTCTCACTTACATGTTGAGTGTCACTGGGGATTTGACAATTATCTCCCTCATCTTCATAGACTGCCATCTTAGAACAGCCATGTACTATTTTTTCCAAAATTTCTCCTTCTTAGAAATCTCATTCACAACTGCTTGTATTCCCAGATTTTTGTAGAACATATCAACTAGTGACAAAATTATTTCTTATTACGCTTGGGCTGTTCAAATATTTTTCAATTAGCTTTTTGGTATAACAGATTTTTTTCTTCTGGCCACGATGTCCTTTGATAGCCATGTGGCCATCTGTAAACCGCTGCATTATGGGACCATCATGAATAGCAGAGTCTGCAATAGACTAATCGTCAGCTGTTGGATGGCTGGCTTGTTAATCATAATCCCCCCACTTTGCTTGGGCCTTCCTCTGGGATTCTGCGACTCTAATGCCATTGATCATTTTTTCTGTGATGCCACTCCCCTCCTAAAGATCTCATGCTCTGAAAAATGGTTCATAGAATGGATGATTTTAGTGCATGCTGTGTTGACTTTCATCCTGACCCTTATGTGTGTAGTTTTTCCTGACATTTATATCATTATGACAATTCTAAAATTCCCCTCTGCAAAACAAAGGAAAAAAGCTTTTTCTACCTGTTCTTCCCACATGATTGTGGTCTCCATCATCTATGGCAGTTGCATTTTCATCTATATCAAACCGTCAGCAAAGGAAGAAATAGCTCTTAATAAAGGGGTTCCCTGCTAATCTCTTCTATTTCACCTATGTTGAATTCATTTATTTATACCCTGAGAAAAAAGCAAGTTAAGTAAGCCTTCAGTGACTCAGTTAAAAGAATGGCATTGTTTTCAAAGAAGTAAGAGGAAAAAGGGGTTTATTAATTAAAATGAAAGATGGAATATTCCCTCAACTTTTATTTGAAAATTGTAATCACATTTTAGTCTTAACACTCTCTCCTCCAGTTTTGCTAACATCTTCACAACTTCTTTCAATTTACTAAATGAACAATATTAGAGTTTTACTCTTATACTACAAATCTATTTAACAATGTTATGCACATTGATATAATTATAATAAAATTTGAGGTTAAAAGTTATAAATAAGGGGTAATGTAGTATTAAAAGACACAGATTTTTGTAAAAATGAATTATAATGCCAGAACAAGGAAAATATGGCTGACTAAAATAATGTGAAATTACTATCAGTGCCAATACCTGGAAAATTGTCAATATAAATTAATAACTACTATTTTCAAAGTTTAGCTTATCTTACAGCAAATAAAGGAAATCCATAGTCGCCAGATATGAAGAGGAAATTGGAAACAGTTCAACTTAAGCCTGTAAACTAACAATTAGTGTGTGGAATAGAACAGAAGTGAATGAGAAAAGATGTTTCAACATAAACCTGAGTACACTTTGTTTTAACATCTCCATAGAGATGGAATACAAGATCTCAATAGCCATGTGATAAAAAAATTTAGAATTCACAAAAGAGCAAGAAAAGAAGTTTACATAATTAAGGGACACTATATGAAAGAGAGGAGTTTTTCAAAAATTCCCATAAAATGTTATGGTAAGTTTGAGTATTTTTGCCTACATGATTAAAAACAGAAAAGAAAGAAAAAAAAAGGAGGAAATGATACGTTACTAACACAACTTAAAACCCTAATTGGGGACTCACATAAGTGGAGCTTTACATTTTAAAAAATATATATTAAAAAGTAGAAAGTAAAATGTGAAAAAAATAAATCCCTGGGATATTAAATACAGAAAGCCAGTTAATTCCTTTGAAAAATTGAGCTTGAATTACAATCTATCTATCTATCTATTTGAAAATTTATATATTTCAAAATAAAATTGTTTCTTACAGACCCTCTGTGATGGTTAGGCTAATGTGTGAACTTGGCCAGGTAATTGTGTCCAGGTGTTTGGTCCAGCAAGCACTGGGATAATTGTGATACAAGAGCATTTATGGACTTCGATCACCAGTGAGTTTACTGCATGGATGGCTTATTACATCTGCATCAATCAGGGAGACTGCTGTCAGCAATGGATGATGCTTTTATCCAATAAGTTGAATGCCTTAAAAGGAGAAGTGAGGGGGACAGATGTAGCTCAGATGGTTGGGCTTCCATCTCCCATATGGAGGGACCTGGGTTCAATACCCAGGAGCTTGGCAAAAAATTTTTAAATTTTTTTTTAAAAAAGGGGAAGTGATTTTGACAGCCAACTTTTCCAGGAAACTCATCAAGGACCTTTCATCGGACTTTCATCTGAGCCCCTGGTTTGCAGTCTGCCTGCGGAACCTGGACTTGTGCATCCCCACAGTTGCATGAGAGACTCTTATAAAATTTCATATTATTAACAGATGACTCCTGTTGAATCATGTGAATTATAAATATATTATGTGAAATAGGAATATGGATAAAAATGCATATATAAGACTACTTTCCTTTGAAGCTGAACAAATGTAAATTAATAGTACAAAACATTATACAAAGAAACATTATATAAAGTGAAAGAAAGGAGACACAGAGTACTACATATTGTGTTTTTCCATTTATATAAAATGTAAATATAAATCAATTTATAAATATGAAAAGTGATTAGTGGTTATGTAGGGCTGGGAAAGGACTGCTAAGGGATGTGGAGTCTTTCTTTTTAGAATAATAAAATTGTTTTAAAATTTTTGCGATGATGATTGTACAACTTTGTGATTATACTAAAATCCATTGATTATACACTTTGGATAAAATAGCCAGAAATAGCAGCTCTGTACAAAAGGGAAAACAGAGAGAGATTCAAAGGTGAGGAATTTTCTTGTTTGTTTCTTTGTTTTTTGTTTATTATTATTATTCTTGAAATAGTGAAAATAATCTAAAATGATTGATGTGATGAACGCACAACTATGTGATTATAGCAAATACCATTGATTGTACACTTTGGATGAATTTTACGCTTTATTAATATGTATCAATAAAATTGATTTGTTAAAAAGAAAATTAAAGCAATAACAATAAAGAGTGAGAAAAATAATTCGGAATCTGATTCTTTGTAAAACTTGAGGGGGAGGGTTGGAGTGTGAGCTCAAACACACAAATAAGGAAAAAGGTAGAAAGAACCATATTCAATATTAAAAATGAGAAGCAAGAAATAAATATGAAAACACAAAATATTCCAATAGATATAAATATGTACTATAATTCCTTCTACAGCAACAAGAAAAAATATTGGAGGCAATGAAAAAGTTATTTGTAAAATACAAATTTAGAAATCCTAAATTTGAACATAAAAATACCCACATAATTTATTGGGAAAGTGAATAAATTTGTGCCTATAAAATAGAAACAGGGTCAATTTTTGATTCAAAAATTTTTTCTCAGTAACCTATAAATATCCTAAATTATTCCATTCTAAATTAAACCAGTCCAAAGTCTAGTGTAGAACAGGCCACACACAAAAACAATTCCAGATGAATTAAATACTAAATATTAATATATACATACATATAAATATATAAATACATACATATATAAATATATAAATTCTTATTAGAAAATATGTTGTGCCAAGGGATAAAGAATTTCTTAATAAAAGGAAGAAAAGTGGGACATTAAAAATATTAAGTCATTAATTAAACAATCACACAAATAAAAAAATAATAATAATAAAAGAGATTTTTAAAAATATATTTAATTTAAAACATTTTGTAAATCAAAATGTACCATAAATAAAGTAGTGAAATATGTATGATAAATTAATATCTAAATTATAAAAAGAGATTGTACATGCAGTAACTAGCTATATAGATAAATCAAAAGGAAAACGAAAAATAGATATAGGTAATTTGCATAATCACAAATCCAAATTAGGATGAAGTGTATGAATATTACTCAAGCTCACTTAGTCAATTACAAAATTAAGTGATATTGAGATACTGGAAACTTTGAGAAGAGCTCTTTCCTGTCTTGCGACCAGAATTCTTAGAAAATGAGTATCCTCAAACAGTGTTTGGTGAAATGTAAATTGCCAAATTTTTTTGGAAAATAATCAATCATTTCCATTAAAAAATACAGACCAACTTCTTATTCAACCACGATGGAGTAGCTCCATTCATCCCAGGTGCTCTCCCTTACAACTAAAATCCCTGGACATTGCACAACAAGCAAACATAGGAAGTCTCTGAAAGATGGAAAGAGGAAGATGGGCTCAAGACTTGAAAAACAAGACTGCAATTAGTTCCCTGTGTTTCCTCATTGCCTCTCATATGTCTTAGGGCACTGGAGAAACCACCAATCCAGAATCACCAGCAGGCACAATGAAAAACTAAAGATCCAGGAAAAGCCTGTTACCCTAGACACAGGAGTGAGAAAAATGTAACATAACAACAGAAACCATTTTTGGCAGTGCCCCAACTTTTCCAGGCAAACACCAAAAGAACACCCCGCACCACCCCTGCGGTTTCAGTGGTGCCAAGTGGGAAGTTGATCTTCCATCCTACCCCGCCCCACCCCATGTAAGCAGATGGTAACCTCTGATATTCCCACCCCATGATTTCAGTGAAGCCAAGCAGAGTGCTAATCATCCATTCTCTGTTTCAATTCTTTCACCAGGGTGGTTTCAGCTGAGCCTCCAACCACAGCCAGCAGTAAGGAAACTTAAAAGGATGATCAAGGTAGAACTAGTCACCACTAAGCTTCATCTTCCAACTCCCACACCATTATGGCCGTGGTAACCAAGAGAGTTTACACTACAACCCCATCCCGCATCAAGGAGACTGAACTAAACAGTGCCAGTTACAGGTGATAAGCACGCTACTTTCCCCATTACTAGTGTCATTGAGGATATGTGGGGAACTTTTCAATAAATGCTGGACAGGCAACTGGACAACCATAAGTTAAAGAAAAATGAACCTTAGCATAAATTTCACACTTTATACCAAACTTAAGTAAAAATGGATCTTATACTTAATATAAAATGTAAAACTATAAAACTTTCAAGAAAAAAAATCTTTTATCTCTAAGGTTAGGCAAAGAGTTCTTAGAGTAGACAACAAAAGTATGATCAAAAAAGGTAGAATTTATAAATTGCCCATCATCAAAATTAGAAATTTTTTCTCAGTGAAAGACTTTGTTAGGATAAAAAGACAACTTACTGAGTGGATATTTCAGACCACATATCTAGCAAAGGACATATATCTAGAATAAAGAATGCTCCCAATTCAACTTTAAAAAATTAAACCATGAGAAAAATATGTTTAAAATATGTAAGCCAACATTTCACTGAAGCGGATATATAATATCAAATAAGACAAGAAAATATGTTCAACATCATTAGGCATGAAGAAATGCAAATTAAAACCAAAATGAAATATTACTACACAACTATTTTAATGGTTTCTATAAAAAATAATGACAGCATCAAATGCAGAAAAAGATGCATAGCATTACTCACACAATGATTCTGGAAATAAAAAATGATACAGCAACTCTGGAAAATTGAGAGTTTTTCTTAATAAAAGTAAATATGCAACCATATGACCCTGCGATTATACGCTTGAGAATTCATCCCAGAAAAATGAAACTTACGTTCATTCAAAAACCTGTACACAAATGTTCATAGCAACTTAGTTCATAATAGCCCCAAAATGGAAATAGCCCAGATGTCCTTCAATGGATGAATGATTTTAAAAACTCTAGTACATCCAAACACTAGAGCACTACTCAGCAATAAAAAGGAACAGACTATTGATACATGCAACATCATGGTTGAGTCTCCAGAGAATCATGCTGACGTATATATTTTTAAAAAGTTAGTCCTAAAAAGTTACATATAGTATGATTCAATTTATGTAACTTTCTTGAAATGACAAAATTATAGAAAGGCAGAACTTGTTAGTGGTTTCCAGATTTCAGGGTTGAAGTGCAAAGGGGGAGGGTGGGTAATGGATGTGCAATGGAAAGAATAAGGAGTTTCACGGTAATGGGATCTTTTCTTAATTGCATTAATGTCAATATCCGATGTGATATTGTACTATAGTTTGGTAAGTTGTTCCCTTTGGGGGAAACTGGATTCATCTAACATTTCTTACAACCTCATGTAAATCTACAACTATCTCAAAATGAAGAGTTTAATATTTAAAAATTCATGTGCCCTTTCACCAGCATTTCTGTTCCTGAGAATTTAGCCCATAGAAACAGAAACCATTCAGGAATGATGCACTGTTTTTTACAAACAGTTTATAGTACACAAAATATTGTTCACAATGGAAAAATCTGGAAATAAAATAATTCCAATAGAAAAATGACTATTGAATTATATTTTAGTTTATATTACACAATTTTATAGTATGCAAAACACAATTAAACCATATGATTTGCAGTGATTCTCATGAGGAAGGGTTTATTTTATAAAGTAAGCTATTGATATGTGTGTAAAATATGATACTGTTTGTATCCATGTCATGTGTACAATGAACAAAATTCCTATAATTGTGTATGTAAATAAATTTGCATGTATATGGATATCTGTGTATATGTAATTGATTCACTTATTCATTCAATTGTTTCTTTGCATGTGTTTCTTTATATAAATATTGCATATACATATACATACATGTTATATAAAATTATATAGCATGGAGAAAATTATGTATATTTATACCTCAGAATGTTAATTCTGAGTGAGGAAAGAAGTGCATTTGGGTTGTAGAATCAAGAGGGAAGACAAAGAGAAATAAGGCAAGCAAAAGAAAAGCATAGAAAATGCATTACTATATGAGAACTCATCTATGTGTGTGTATATTTAAGTGCATATTTGTAGAGTTGTAACTTAAGAAAAAATAAGGGGAGAGAGTAGGTGAAATTTAAAACAAATCATAAGAAGAGAGTTTTCAAAGTTAAATTTTCCCTTTAAAATGGCAAGCAAAATGAATGACAAAATAAACTTATAAAACATTCCACAGCATAATTTAAAACAATAGATTTTAAAGAGAAGATAATAATTTTGGGGGGGAGGAGAAATTTTAAAAAACAGATCACTTATTAGAAATGTAGAGACCGAATGACAACAGCAACTCACTGGAAATTAGATTGCAATGAATCCTTTCCAGAATAAATAAAAATTATTTTCTGCATAAAGATCTATACTCATAAAAACTGCTATTCAAATGTGAGGGTTAAATTATCATATATTAAGATTTCAAAATATTTGCCTCCTTTACAGCTGTTCATAAAACTTTGCATTGATTATGGGGTTTTTTCCAATGAAAGAATAAACAAGCAAAAAAAAAAAAGATTCAGTAAATAGCGGATTTAACATAAAAGAAAACAAAAACCTAGAGAGCAGAGTGAAGAAAGCGTTAAGTAGTAGGTCCTCTTGAAAAGAAAAGTATAGAAAACTTTCCAGTAAATTAGATATATGGCAAATTTATTTAGCAAATTCAGCATCAGAACAGTATGAACTTAAGTCCAAACAGAGGAAGAAATAGCTTTCTGTGTGTCTGCTTTGTAAATTTGGGATATGTACATAGTTCAAAAAATATTATTTAGACAATGACCATAGATCTGGAACTGTGTTAGTTGCTATGGCTATCACAGTGAGAAAGACGCAGAACAATAACTTTAAAAACATTCGCAGGGAAAGCACTAAGGTAGGAGCAAGTATTGTTTGCTATGGATGCACGGTGGGCATGTGGCATAAGACAGCTAAAAATTTTTCAGAAAACTTCCGAGAGAAGGTGGTGTTTCAAATGAAAATAAGTTATGAATAATTGTTATACAGATTAAATTAAGGAATATGGCACAAAGCACATAAAAGCAGTACTTACAACAACACGTGGCACAGAGTACAGAGTCAACAAGTATATTAGCACACAAGAAAAGTTGGGGAGAGATAAGTGATGTGAAAGATTATGACTTCTGTTTCAAGCACATTAAGATGGACATGCATGTGATTTGTGCACGTAGGTATGTTTGGCAGTAGGTTCAATATATAAGTTAATATGTTTGGTAGCCATCAATATGTAACTCAAAAAAAATCCATTACTGAACGCAGACTTAGTAATCATTAACTGAACGACATTATATAAAATAGTAGGAACAGTGGGAAAAACAGGGAAAGAGTGTACAGTAAGATGTAAAGAAAAGCTTAGAGGTCTAAGGAATCAATATAGGCAAAGGAGGAAGATAAATATCTGAGTGTCATTTTTTAAGGTAACTTAATGAATGTAAAGTCAAATAAATTCTACATCACAACACCATGAATAAATAAGTAAACTGCATAACGATAGAGAAACATAGAAAGAAAACATGAGAGAAAGGAGCTTGTGTGTGGTCTTGTGTGGAAGCTTTAAGATTGTTCAAAGGAGAAAAACATCCTTTTTGAAAAATCATTAATAGTGTAATTTTTTTTTAGCTTGTGATTAGGGAAGAATTTTGGAGAGCTAAAGACAATTTTGTTATCCAAGAAATCACACCATATAGGCAGATACATGTAATCATTATCCATGGTGTGATTTTAAAAGTTAATATAAAATAAAGTGAAGAAATATTTAATTGTTAGATTTTATACACATAAAATGATCTGTAAAATAACCTTTCTGAATTATTGCAAATGCAGAATGGACAGAAGTCTTCAGTGATGAATAACTATATGATAACAACATTCATACTTCTGGGACTGACAGATGACCCTCAGCTGCAGATTGTAATTTTTGTATTTTTATTTCTAAACTACATGTTGAGTATAATTGGGAATCTGACCATAATCATCCTCATCTTTGTGGATTCAAATATTAAAGCACCCATGAACTTTTTTCTACAAAATTTCTCCTTCCTGGAAATCTCCTTCACATCTGCATGTATTCCTAGGTACTTGAATACCATAGCTATGGGTGACAAGGTGATCACTTTCAATGTTTGTGTCATCCAAGTTTTTTTTTTTTGACCTCTTTGCAGTAACAGAATTTTTTCTCCTTGCTGCTATGTCCTATGACCACTATGTGGCCATGTGCAAACTGCTGCATTATGTGATCATCATGAGCAATAGAATCTGCAGGACACTTGTTTTTTGCTCTTGGTGGGCTGATTTGTTGATCATAATTTCCCTAATTAGTCTGGGGCTAAATCTTAAATTCTGTGTCTCAAATGTCATTAATCATCTCCTCTGTGATGCTTCACCACTCCTGAAAATAGCTTGTTCAGACACATGGTTCATGGTACAAACAGTTATAATCTGTGCTGTGCTGACTCTCACCTTGACCCTTATATGTGTAGTTATGTCTTACCTTTATATATCAAGAAAATTTTAGGATTTCCATCTGCCCAGCAAAGAAAAATGCCCTTTTCAACCTGTTCTTCCCACATGATTGTGGTTTCCATCACCTATGGCACATGCATGTTCATCTATATGTATCCTGCAGCAAAGGACAAAGTGACCATTAATAAAGTGGTTTCACTGCTAATTTCTTCTCTTTCACCAATGTTAAATCCATTTATTTATACTCTGCAAATTAAGCGAGTGAAGAAGGCCTTCAATGATTCACTCGAAAGGATCGTATCCTTTTTAAAGAAGTAAAAAGAAAGTAGCAGACAATAAATAATGTTCAAATAAAGATGAATGGCTGATAAACCTTTTCCTGATTCTTATTATCTTCTTTATCTTTCAATAATACATATTTCAGTTATGTTATCTTCCCTGGCTCCTCCTTACATTTATGTTCATTGCCCTTGATCTTGGGTCCCCATTTCCTTGTTGGATGTCAGCCAGGAGTCAATCTCAGCTCCTGCAGACTGCCCACAGTCCTTGCCACATTTCCCCTTTCAGCTTCAAGCAAGAAATGAAGAGTCTTCATGTTGAATATTGCTCACACTTCATATTTCTTTCACCAGGAGAAGCTCCAAAACTTTTAAGGGCTCATCAGTAGAAACATCATGTATGAAATGATAGCACTAACTTTTGGAAGTCTTTTATGGCATATATGAAGTGATAAGTTAATCAAGTGTATTATAAACCATGAGCAAACATTAAAATAACAAGGCATTGTTATAGCAAGTAAGGAAACAAAAGGAAGATTAATGGAATCATAAAAAACATTCAATTAACACAAAAGGCAGAAAAAGAGAGACAAAAGGAAAGCAAAGGGATGAATGGAACTTTGGAGAGAGCTTCTCAGAAGATGGAAGATTAGAGAGTTACAGGGCACATTTCTCAACCACAAAATCAGCTAGAGAACAGGCAGAAACTGTCGGAACAACTGTTCTAGGCCTCTGGAGACTAAAGAAGTGCTGGGCTGCACCCAGAAAGAGGGATGAAGAGAAGGAGAAACTGCAGTGGGGATCTGCTACTGTAGGCTCCCAATTCCCACTGACAGGGCAGATACATTTGGGTCATCCAGTCTCTGGCATGACAGTATGGACTGAAAAACCTGAAAGTGAAAGGTAGGGAAAGATATCCCAGGCAAACTGTAACCAAAAAAAGCAGGGATATCTATAATAGCATTGTCAAAACAGACTTTAAATGCAAAAATATTATAACTTTTACAGAAAGCCATTCATTATATATTAATAAAAGGGGAAATCCACCGGGAAGAAATAACAATCATAATTATCTATGCATGTAACCAGGGTGTCCCAAATGCATGGTGCAAACTGGCAAAACTGAGAGAAGAAGTAGACGTCTCTACAAAAACAGTTGGATGATTCAAGTTGTCACTTACATCAATAGGTAGAACAACTAGATAGAATATCAACAAAGAAACAGAGAACTTGAACAATATGACTAACTAAATGAGCTAGACCTAACAGAAACTTACAGACCATTGCATCCCAAATCAGCAGAATATGCATTCTTCTCAAATACTCATGGATCTTTCTTCAGGATATACCACATATTGGGTCACAAAACAGTTTTCAAAACATTGAAATTATACAAAGTACCTTCTCTGATATTATGCAATGAACCTGGAAATCAATAATAGGTGGAAAATGGGGAAATTTGCAAATACATGGAGATTAAACAACACACTCTTAAACAATCCGTGGTGGGTCAAAGAAGAAATTGCAACAGAAATTAGTAAATATCTTGAGAGGAGTGAAAATGAGAACACAATTTATTAAAACTTATGGGCTATGGCAAAGGCAGTTCTGAGAAGGAAATTTATAGCCCTACATATCTATATTAAACAGGAAGAAAGAGCTAAGATCAAAGATCTAACTGAACACCTGGAGAACTAGAAAAAGTACAGCAAATTGATACCAAATCAAGCAGACACAAAGGTATAACAAATATTAGAGTAAAAATAAATACAATTGAAAACCCCCCAAAAAAAAAAGAGAGAGATAGAGAGAGAGAATCAACAAAATAAAAAGCTGGTTCTTTGAGAAGTTCAATAAAATAAACAAACCCTTAGCTAGACTAGAAAAGAAAAGAAAAAAAGAAAGAAGATGCCCATAAATGAAGTCAGGAATGGAAGCTGTGTCATTACTAATGATCCCACAGAAATAAAAAGGATCATAAGAATATGTTATGAAAAACTGCTTGTAAACAAATTATACAACCTAGATGAAAAAGATAAATTCCTAGAAATGCACAGACTACACTGACTGTAGAAGAAGTACAAGGCACGGCACAACAAACCAATCAAAAGTAAATAGACTGATCAGTCTTCAAAAATTCTCCCAGAAAAGGGAAGCCCAGATACAGATGGCTTCAGAGGTGAATTCTACCAATCATTTTGAGAAGAATTTATAACAATATTGCTCAAACTTTTCCAAAAAATTGAAAAGGAGGGAAAACTGCCTAACTCATTATAGGAAGCCAACATCATTCTAATACCAAGGCCAGATGAAGATTTATTACAGACTAATTTCTTTCATGATTATAGATGCAAAATATCTAAGCAAAATACTTACAAAATGAATCAAACAGCATATTCAAAGAATAATAACCAAGTTCAAGTAGGTTTTATTGTGAGTATGCAAGGGTGGTTCAACACAGGAAAATCAATTAATGTAATACACCACATTAACAAATGGAAGAAGAAAATCTACATGATCATCTCAAATGATGCAGAAACGGAGTTGACAATATTCACCATCCTCTCTTGATTAAAATGCTTCAAAAGATAGGAATAGAAGGAAATGTCCTCAACATGATACAGGGCATATATGAAAAAACCTATAGCCATCATAGCACTCAAAGGAAAAAGCTGAAAGCTTTCTCTCTAAGATCAGGAAGAACACAAGGATGTCCATTCTAACCACTGCTATTCCAAATTGTGCTAGAAGTTCTAGCTAGAGCAATTAAGCAAGAAAAGGAAATACAAGACATTCAAATTGGATAAGAAGTAAAATTCTCACTCTTCCTTGATGACATGATCCTATATTTTGAGGATTCTGAAATATCTAAAAAAACTATTAAAGCTAATAAATGAGTTCAGCAAAGTGGTAGGATAGAATATCAACATGGAAAAAATCAGTAGTTTTTCTATACACTAGTAGTGAACCATGTGAGGAGGAAATCAATAAAAATTTCATTCACAATAGCAACTAAAAGAAACAAATATCTAAGAATTAATTTCACCAGGAATGTAAAAGACCTATACTCAGAAAACTACAAAACAATGGTAAATATAAGCATATGGAAGGACAGTCCATGTTCATGGATTGGGAAACTAAATATTGTTACTCTGTCAATTCTACCCAAATTTATTTACAGATTCAACACAATTCCAATCAAAATTCCAAAATTACAGAAATAGAAAAGTCAATTATCTAATTTATCTGGAAAGGAAAGGGACCAAATTACCCCAAAACCTCCTAAGAATAGCAAAGTCAGATGACTCACACTTCCTGATCTTAAAGCATTTTACAAAGCTACAGTGTTCCAAACAGCATGCTATTGGCATAAAGATAGACCATTGATTATTGGAATTGAATTGAGAGTTCAGGAATAGTTCCTCACCTCTATGGTTAACTGATTTTTGACAGGCATACCAAGTCCACTTTACTGGGACAGAACAATCTCTTCAACAAATGGTGTTGGGGGACCTGGATACCTATAACTTAAAGAATGAAGGAGGGCCCCTATCTCACTCCTTATACAAGAATCAACTCAACTCAAAATGGATCAAAGACTTAAACATAAAAGGCAGGAACATAAAACTGTGGAACATAATATAAGAAAGCATCTTCAAGATTTGGCTTTCTGAGACTCACAACCAAAGCATTAACAATGCAATTAAAAATAGATAAATGGGACCTCCTCAAAATTAAACACTTTTGTAGGGCAAGAGGCTTTGTCAAGAAGGTGAAAAGGCAGCCTACTTAATGGGAGAAAATATTTAGAAATCACATATCTGATAATGGTTTAATATCCAGGATATATAAAGTGATCCTACAGCTTAACTATAAAAAGACAAACAACCTGATTTAAAAATTGGGAAAAGACTTGAATAGACATTTTCTGAAGAAGAAATACAAATGATGAAAAAACACATGAAAAGATGTTCAACATCACTAGATATTAAGGAAATGCAAATCAAAACTACAATGACATATTATTTCACACCTATTATAAAGACCACTATTTAAAAAAAAACACAGAAAACTACAGGTGCTAAAGAGGATGTGGAGAAAAAAGAACTCTTATTCACTGTTGGTGGGAATGTATATGGTGCAGCCACTATGGAGGACTGTTTGGCTGTTCTTAAGGAAGTTAAATATAGATACGCCATGTGATTCAGCAATTCCACTACTGGGTATATACCTAGAAGAACTGAGAGCATGGATATCTGCATATTATCAGTTTGTAGTGGCATTCACAATTGTCCAAAGATGGAAACAACCTAGTTTTCCATCAACCATTGAATGGGTAAACTAATTGTCATATAAACACATGATGGAATATTATTCAGCTGTAAGAAGAAATGAAGTTGTGAGGCATGTGATAACATGGATGATCTTGGAGGACATTAGATTGAGTGAAGCAAGTCAGACACAAAATAACAAATATTGTATGATTTCACTAATATGAATTAAATATAATGAGTAAAGTCATGGAGTTAATAGCTAGAATATAGGTGTCCTGAAGATAGAAGAATGATAAAGAATGTAAAGCTGAGGCACAATTTGTGAAAAATCTGTAAAAATGATGTTTGTA
>JAQZBX010037654.1:8200-23805 GCA_029593785.1 Cabassous unicinctus | reverse complement strand
GAGAGGACACAGAAAAAGACTAGCAGGGAGAGGTAGGAGGCAAATCAGAAGAATGCTGCACTGGCGAAACCAAGAGAAAATATTTCAAGGAGGGCTTGCTTAAAGTGTGAAGGGTGGGCAGCGAGGTCAAGGAAAATTTATTTGAAATTGAAGTCTTTTATATGGCTCCCTTTAGGTCACTAGAACCTTGGAGGAAGTAGTATCAGCAGAGTTGTGGGTTTGGAGAGAGTTTTTGAAGTGTATGTGTTTTCTTTTTCTCAAAATATTTGGCAGTGAAAGAAATGAGAAAAGATGAAATGATACAATATTTTTTTTGAGCTATTATGATTTCAGTGGAAATTTAACTGCAATATTAGAAGAAAAACAAACTCTTGTAAGGCTCACTAGTAGCAAGAATGGCTTTACTCCAAAGTCAGAAACTTACAACCTCACTGGGGCTACCCATGATTTGCTATGAGCCTCACTTAGCCAGATCACTTGGGAGTAGAAAGACTCTCATGGACAGCTGTGACCAAGCAAACAGAAGCAGTGGAATGAGCCAACATCAATCATATGAAGAGGAAGAATATGAAAAAGCATCTGCTTTATGAAAAATATGGGGGTGGTGGTGGGGGCAGGGGGACAATAGAGGGAGTGCCAAGAACAAATATATGAAAAAATACATTTTTCTAAAATGACTTGTATTGTTCAGCCAATTTAAAGCTTAACATAACAAAACTATCCTCTAAACCCACAATTCTTATTTCCCAAGTTGTTTCCCAAATTGCTTTATTCTTGCCTGGAATGGATGCCTTCCTCCTTTCCACATGTCCCAAAATGTGATGTGTAGCCCATTTTACTTCCTCCTTAATATCTTCCCCAAATGACATTATTTTCAAGTTGCTCAGATACCTACAACCCTTTTTCCACACAATAGGTAAAAAAGAAGAATAAATATTTGTTAAGTACCTATTATGACCAATACACACGATGCACAATTATCCCTAGTCTTTCCTTGTATTCTGATAATTTCATATATGCATTTGGCTACATTTATTTGAAGAGTTAGGATCTTTTTTCTGTTTGTAAATCTCTCTTCCCTTTATAGTGCATATATATATATATATAGAGAGAGAGAGAGAGAGAGAGACTAGTTAAAAAGTATTAAATGAGAGGGAAGATTAGGTGTAATATGGGGGCATTTTGGGGACATTGGAATTGTCCTGCATGACATTGCAATGATGGATACAGGCCATTATTCATTTTGTCATAACCTACAAAATTGTATGGGACAGCGTGTAAACTATAATGTAAACTATAGTCCGTGGTTAGTGCAATGCTTCAATATGTATTCATCAATTGTAACAAATGTACCACACTAATGAAGGACGTTGTTAATGGGAAAGTGGGGGACGGGGAGGGAAGGGGGCATATGAGAACCCCCTATATTTTTTATGTAACATTTATGTACTCTAAAGCTTCTTTAAAAAGAAAAAAAGAAAAAAGTGCCTGTCGAATTGGATTGAAATGAAAAAGCAAAACACAAATTTTTATTGAAATCTTGAGGGTAGAATGGAAACTATTGTGTTGCTGAAGATAAACTATAATACATCTTTGTTTAAAAACACTTTGTTTTTAAAAGTAGGCTCTGGAGAAAAGGAATATTCCTCTAAGAAATAAATTTGGAAACAAATGGAAGTTAAAAGTAATTTATCAATATCATCAGTTTCAAATATAACAGGGGTAAGACTTTTTGAAATAAATTAATTGATCTTCCTCCTATTCAGCCAGAGGTATTGATTATCTCAAGAATGATTTGGATTATTAAAGCAGAAATACAAAAAGGAAAAAAAGTCATTGTTTAAAGAAGATTTTTAAAAAATCATTGGATAGTGAGAAAAAAGTTGAGTGAATCAGGATTTGTGGCAAAAGAAAGGGGATTTCTAAATTCCAACAGCTACATTATATATCTAAATTAAACATTGGAGGTATGAACATAGGCTTTATTGTAAAGAGGAAAAAGAATTTATTGTAAGGAAAGCTCAACTTCAACCAAAAAAGAGCAGACGGTATAGTCTTGATGGTGGTTCTGAGAGAATTCAAGGGAAGAGAAGCAGGAGGTCAAAGTGAAAGTCCTGACTTTTCCCTGAGGTTTAAAAACGCAAGAGGTGGGAGGGAAGGGAAATTAGGGACTGAAACACTCAGGTCTGAAAAAAATTCTCAGTGTTTGACGTGTCAGGGCATAACTCAGGAAAATTATAGACCTCTGTAAGAAATACCTCGGGTCAGCATGATGCCATCTAGGATGTTGTTTAGAAATTACTAACCAAGAAGTATTTAATCAGAGAGAGGAACTAAGGAGAACCTTCACAGGGTTGCTCATATCAACACTGGGGCAACTGCTTTAGAGGAGAAAGGACAGCATGGCACGCTAAGGCAGAGAGAAGATGGTGGTGTGGAAGAGATCTAGAAGTTCCCTTATGCATCTAGGAGGAATATTAAGGTAGATGAATTGAGAACCAGTGGGTCTGCAATGGGGCTACTATGGAGAGGCTGGGAGGAGATGAAGGGAAGCTGACCAGAGATTCTGCAGAATCAAAAAGAACTGAGGTGGGACTGATGCACCAGTGAAAACTGAGCTAGACATTTCCTTAAGACTAATTAGTCATAAATTTTAGCAATGGAATTATGCTCCTCTCTCAGACAGTACCAGCAACAATTGAGTGGGCACTAAGTGCCAGAATCTTAGTAACTGGACAGGACCAGATTGGCTTTGCCACGTCCTAGACTAGCAAAGTTATGGAGGGCAGCATGCAGACCTCTTTCCTCTTTGCAAAGAGGATACTAAAGCTTTTCCTTGAATCCTCACCATCTTGAGAAATAGGAAAGGGATAAGAGGCTAAACTCTGAATAAACCGGATATTTCTTGAAAAGGCTTTGCTTTAAGTGCATGAGTCTGGGATTCCTTTAATTAAAGAGTTTAAGTATGTATTCCTCAATATGCAATTGAATGGAGGGCTTGAAAGTTTAGATTAGTCACAGAAAATGAGTAGCAGCATTTCTTTTTTCACAATTTGATTCACAATCTATACATTTTGATACATAAATTAGCAGGGGAAGAATAAAACCTGGAAAATATGGTTTTTGACAAAGCGTTTTTAAGTTGCCATGATTTTTTTCCTGCCATTTCTAATATTACTGTGAAAAGCAGAGAGAGAAAATAACTGAAGAGAAAGTAATTTTTCCTTTATATAAGAATGTAGAATAAGAATATTGAGATCTGAATACCAATGATAAAGCAAGGCACAATCTCATATAAGTAAGCTTCAAGTTAAGGTAAGACTGCAGTGCCACTTCTAGAAAACTGAGTATAATCTAAGGGGTTTGTAACATCTGAAGCATCATAAATGAAAGGGAGAGTTAAAGATTTCTTTTCTAAAACAAATTAATATTAGAAAAAGTAGATGAGGGTAAAATTTATTGATGAAATGATAGTACTTAAGAAGTGGTGTTCATTTAAGTTTTGCTCTAAATTTGTACCCTTCCTTTAATAGGTTATGGAAATTTTAAAACTTAGGAGAATGTTTAAATTATTTATTTTAATAAATGTTTTATTTTATAAGAAGGGCTTAATTGAGGGAAAACATATACTACATGAAAATCAAAAGTTCATGACTATACAGTGCCTTGTACAATTAAGAAATCACCAATAACCTGTTGGCAGTTACCCAGACAGGATATGTAGTTTCAAGGACAAGTCTCAAAGTTGTTAGGTGGCAGCAAATGTCACAATATTAAAGACATGGTTTTATAAGTGATTTGTATCAATTATTCCAATTATTCTAAAAGTTGAAGAAACCTTGGAATATTTGAGGAGTTGGTTTTTAATTTATACAAACAAACCATCACCTGAAGTTACTTCTTTCTGACTGAGACTTTTCAGTTTACTGAAAAACAAAATTTTGGTACAGGAAGTAAAAAAGTGTATATTTATTATTGTACAGTGTCTTTCAATACATTCGAAAAAGTCATTCATATTTATTATCATGTTATTTTCCTTAAGAAAAAACGTTACCATTTCACAACCCTGCAAATACCACATAATGCCACAAATACGTTTTAATTTCCATAATAAAAATATTAAAATAACTTGGTAATTTTACCCTCTCCTTTAAAATGTTCTTCCCAATCCATATATTTTTCCCCAAAAACATTTGTAAGAATTTTGAAGATTAAACTTTGCCATAGTTGTGTCTTTAGTGCTGAAGTATTAAACTAGAAAAGTAAAACCTGTAATATTAAAGAATACGAATAAGAAATGTGGATCTGACAACATATCCAACTTCACTACTAATCAAAAGAGGGCAAAAACAAACGAGATTTCAAATGTTTTGTCCATTAACTTTAGTGGAAAAGCTTTCTATTTTTTTTTAAATTTATTGTTAATATTCATGCTGATAGCATAGAGAGAGAGAGATGCTCTCATTTATAGTTGGTGGAAGTATAATTTGGTGCTGTCTTTCTGTAAAGCACATTGGAAATATTCATTGAATGTCTACAAATGTTCATAGGTTTTGAACCACAATCTCCATACCTGAGGATCCATCTGAGAGATATGAAGATAGATCAATTCTCCATGTACAAGCATTTTTTGGTGCGTATTTATTACAATAGAAAAATGGAAGTAATCTAAATATCCAAAGATAGGAAACCAATTAAATTAAAAATAGGCCATTTTTTGCTTGTTTTAGTTTGGAAACAGCAAATTTGGCTCCTGGGTTCAGTTCTCCACTGGTCAATATCAAATTTGATCAAAGGGCCATTTTATTCTGGCATTAATCCATTTGTTAAAGGAAAATTATGCATTTGATTAAGAACATGCTTTCCAGTGATATGTAAAATAATAGGAAAATGCTATCATAAAATGTTTTGTTTGTATGTATGCATTTGCATGAGAGGGGTAGATGAATACTACAAATGCTAATAGAGGTTATCTCTTAGTGGTAAAATAATATGTGGTTTTATTTTCTTTTCTTCTTTAACTTATCTGAATTTTACAAATTTGCCACCATGAGAATTCATTAATTTTATAATAAAAAAGTAAAATTATAAAAACTGAAAACAAAGTTATACCCTGAAAACATCATACATGGTAGTTTCCACAAATAAAATTAAACTTTCCCCAATTTACATCTTTGTATTCAATATTGTCTTACTGAACATTTTCATAAAAACATAACAAAATTTCAAAAATTTGAAAAAATGACATCCTGCTTCCAATCATGAATAATAAAAATACCTCACAATTTTATAGAAAATTTTCAGAGCAGTTAATATAAATACAGCATCTGTTCCTTCTGTCCTCTCAGCCTGTTTTAATTATAGAATCAGATAATCAGAATTGGAAGGAATTCTTGGGGTCAACCAATTGAAATCCCACTTAATACAAGGGAATTTATCATAACACTCTCAAGAGAGGTTCTTTTCAACCTGTTTGATCATTTCAAAAGCTCATGTCACCACAAGGCATTTCCATTTTCTGGACACTGGTTGTTATAAAAGTTCTTAGTAAATGAAAACATGCCAAAAGAACCTTGTGGCCACTTATTCTTACTTTCTTGTGTAAAAAGGCATTGACCATCTCTAGCCCTGAACTTCCATTTCTGCCAGAAATTAGGGAAGACAGTGCATACCAGAGGATGGAGGCCACTTCTAGGTTTCTAAAAGTGTGCATCAACCACCCGAGAAGCTTTCTGAAAGACAGATTTCTAGACCCCATCTGTGACCCCCTGAACCGGAATATCTGGAGGTGGAGCCCAGGAATATACCTTTTCCACAAGCGTCCTAGTTAATTCTTGGACTTCTGGATGGGTAGAAAGCCCTGCTAGAAGGGATGAGCCACTCATAGACAGTTGCCTGCTTCAGTTTAGAGACAGCAGTATGGGCTCTTGGGTTCAATTTTGTACTGGTCAACATCAAACTTGACCCAAGGGCCATTTCATTCCAGCATTATCCATTTGTTAATTATTCACTGATGATATACTATGGGTTGGGAACTGTGCTGGGTGCTAAGGATACAAAAATGAAGAAAATTCGGTCTCTACTGGTGAAGAGCCCACTGCCTGGCCCAGCAGCCTGTGGTTTACATAGGTGAAAATGGTTGAACATACCTCGTGGCAGGATTTGACTATTTTTCGTTGCTTACCTTGTTCTGGAATGCAGTATCAATTGGGAGGTTCCTGTCTTAAGGATGGATGCTAGGATTTATTTTTAAGAATTGGGCACTAGTGATTACAACCAATTCTTGCTCCATTTTTACCTGGGGAATTAATCCCAAGTTAGATGACTCTCAATCTTTGTTTTATTTTCATTTGGTAAAGGTTTACAATAGTTCCTTCTTTGTTTATTTTTTCACACTTCTTCGCTCCCTTTCCAGTTAAGGTTTTTCACTACTGAGAGATGGTTTCTGGTTCCATCAGCATTTCTGCTATTCAATGTGCTGTATTGCGGGCAGCTGATAGTATCTCATTTTTCATTTCTAAAATGAACAGCTAACCTCCAGATTATCTGATATAGTAACATATTTTTGTGATAGTTATAACAAATTATTTTTTTAATTATAAAAGAAATGTGTATGGGTTGTAAACTTTTAAACACTATAGAAATAAAGTCTAAAAGTGAGAATCTTTCCTCAGTCCCCCTACATTTACCAGAATAAATACTGGTAATAATTTTCTGTATAGCCTTCCAGATATTTCTTGATTCAGTTTCATACATATCCCCTTCCAAAAATCTTATCATAATAATCAAATCATTATTTCAGTGATTAAACTTTTACTATTTGTTCATAAATTTTATGTTTCATTTATTCATTCTTTCTTTCAACCAATATCTACTGAATGCTTATTAGATGTCAAGAATTCTTCTAAGAGATAAAGGACACAGAGGTGAATAAATATCTATGTCAGTGTATGTCAGGTCACTGTTTGAAATAAATATATATCATTCTATCAGATAGATGCACCACAACTTAACATAATTTTTTAAACCATTTCTCTACTGATGGGCAGCAAAAATTCTTTTAACCAACTACCAGGCACTAGTCTGAGATGAGAAGTATATTGTCTCTTGTTTTTATAACAGAAATACAAATCCAGTAGTCTGTGTTCAGCTTCACTTTTCACTTTACAGTATTAAAATAACCTCTATTTAGTATTTAGAGCAAAGTTAGGTTTTCTTTTCTTTTGGGAAACTGTGAGTAAAGTAGACTCCATCATTCCAACTACGTGCTCAGGATTACAGGGGATACATTTACCCCACCCTGAAAGACTGTGCAGCAAAAGTGATAATCAAAATAATTAAAACCTTCCCGGCAGGGGCAACAACCATTCAAATGGACACCTGACCTAAGAGAACAGGTAAAAGCTATAAAACATGGATGCCTACCAGCTTGGTTTACACCCTGGTATTCACTGTAAGAATATCCAATCCTCAAGTCTCTTGAGACCCTTCAGCATCTTTTTTTTTTTGTGGTTTGCTTGTTTGTTCTGTTTTGGGCAATATTTGTGCTTTTTCATTTACATAGTTGGCTATGTGGAAACCCCAGGGAATGAATCATTCTGGATAGCTGAAAAATTTAATCATTTTTGATGGAAATCTTTCTAAAATGGATTTCACACTTCTCTGCCTTCTTAAACAGAGTGGATGGAATGTAATTAATCTTTTTTTGATGACTTGGTTTTATCATTATGAACATTAATGACTGGTGTGCTATCCAGAGATGACGTCCTTTAGCGCTGATTATGATATGCAAGATGGCCTATGGTCCTATTCATTTTTTGAATATTTGTGTCTATTCTTCCCTTACTGGTGGCCCATTAGTTGCCACTCTCATTGTGGACAGTGGAGCAGCACAAGGTCGGGGCAAAGAGTGTAATATTAGGAGTAAGGCAAGGCGGTGTTCATATCCCAGCTCTTGATATGGAGGCAAATTATTCTCAACCTTGGTTTCATCATCTGTAAAATGATCACGGTAACCCACCTAACAGAGATGTAATAGAGATTAAATAAGAGCCTGCCTAATGGATCTGATGCATAGTGGAAAAACAAACAAAAATGATGTTAGTTCCTGTTTCCTACGGGTGCTTGCTTATAAACACGTCTTTCCTGACTAGACTGCAGTTTCTACTCTGCTGTGGAACTGGAAGCTGTGCAGTGGAATTTGATAGGAGTGTGTGCAAAGTCAGATTAAAGAAGGCTTTTGGGTGAGTCACTGAGAGGACTCAGTTTTATTCCACATAGTCTTCATAACATCTACTTTGGATGCTTAGATACACTAGTTACTTCATGACTCCTATTTTAGAAAGTTACTGTTTCCAGAAAATAGAGTTCCAGAAGGGAAGATGCAACGTGGATATTTTGACATCCATACTTTTGGTGGAAAATGTCTTAAGTCAGTCTGAATATCCTCTCCTAGGTTATAAACTTGGTTTTCAAGACCATTGAACTTGGTTGTCAAGACCATAAAATGACCATTTATTTTTTATTTAATCAGCTATACTTACTGTATTAGTCAGCCAAAGGGGTGCTAATGTGAAATACCAAAAATGGGTTGGTCTTTATAAAGGGTATTTATTTGGGGTAGAAGTCCACAGATACCAGGCCATAAAGCATTAAGTTTCTTCTCTCACCAAAGCCCATTGCCACGCGTTGGAGCAAGACAGCTGCCGACGTTTGCCAGGGTTCAGGCTTCTTGGGTTCCTCTCTTCCCGGGGCTGCATTTCTTTCCGGGTTTAGCTCCTCTGGTTTCTCCACAAAGTCAGCTGTAGACTATCAGGCGAACGACTCACTTCTCTTCTCCTGGAGCCTTCTCTCCAACATCAAAACTCCAACATAAAAACTGCTTCTCAAAAACTGCTTCAACTCTGTTCTTGCCATGCCTTTTATATTTGATTCCCCACCCATCAAGGGGTGGGGCTCAACACCCTACTGATGTGGCCCAGTCAATGCCCTAATCATAACTTAATCATGCCCAAATTAACAGATCAGTTTACAAGCATGATCCAATTATATTTTTGGAATTCATAATTACATCAAATTGCCAAATGGCTACACTTACCAAGGGCCTACCACATGCCAGGTACATTCAGAGGTGTTGGGAATAAAACTGAAAAAAATAGATTAAAATCTCTGCCCATATGCAGTTTCCATTTTAGTAAGGGAGATAGAAAAAAAATCACATAGATAAGAAAATATAAAATATTTAGTACACCATTTTATTAGTCCTGCTGAGAAAAATAAGGCAAGAAAGAGGATGAGTGCCCATTTGTTGAGGCAGATTTAATTTCAAATACAATGATCAATGAAGACCCATGGAGAAGGTGACATTTGAAAAAAGGCCTGAAGGAGAGTACTTGAGAGATATTTGCCAGAAGAATCTTTCAAGCAGAGGAAACAATAAGTATAAAAGGAGGCAGGAAAGTACCTGTTTGTTGAAAGAATAGCAAGAAGTCCCAGAGGCTAGAACAGAATAATTATGTCAGATGGTGATATAAGCAATGGAGAAAAATAAAGCAGAAAGAAGGTATTGGGAGTGCCGGGGATGAAGTGGTGGATGGCATCAAGGTGCAACTTTAAATAGGTAAGATGAAACTTGGGAAAAGACTGGACGTTGGTGAGAGAGCAATTGACACAGGTTTTTAAATTAAGGCAGATGATATATCAAGCTGAAAGGCCCCATGGCTTGGTGTGTCTGGGGGGTTCAAGAAAAGTAGTGACCCACAGGGAGCATATTTGGAGATGATGTCAGAGGGGAAATGTGAACAAGATTATATAGCACCTTATAAATCATTATAAAACATTAACTTCTACTGTGTAAAATGGAGAGCCATTGCAGGCTTCTCAGAAGAAGAGTGATTTTTTTCCCCCATAGGTATTAAAAGGATAATTGTGGATACTAGTTTGAGAATAGACTACAGGCAGATAAGGGGCAAATCAAGAAAAACAGTTAAAAAGTTTTTGCAATAATCCAGGAGAGACATGATGGTGGCTTTCATGCAGTTATTTGTGAAGAAGATAGAAGGACATAGTTATATTCTGGGTACATTGAAAGAGTGCTTCACAGCTCAGTGCTCAAGAAGTATCAGAGAATGAGGCGAAATAAAATTGAGCCCCAGCAAGTATGGAAACTGAAGAAAGAAAAACAAAAATTAAAAGAGGTTGTTCTTTCAGCCAAGAATGAGTACAGGAACCAGAATTATCCTCTACCTGAAACAATAAAAAAAAAAAAAGGACCCTATACATCAAATAAAATCTTTTGAGATATTGGACATAAATAATGAAGGACAATGATCCTTGAGAAAGAAGAAATAAGCAATCTTACCATTGCCCTGGCTTATTGCCCAGAGAGAGTTTTAAGGTTGTGATATAGAGAAGAGGAACCCAGGAAAAGCTAGTGGTCTCTTTGAGCTGAGGAGGTAAAATTGCAGGTCCAGACAGGCCAAGGCAAGAGGAGTTTGCAGAGAACAGCAATGGAGAAAATATAGCTGAACATAGAGGGAGCTCCAGAGATTTATAGACAGTCTCCCTTTAAAAAGTACTCAGCTGAGTACTGATCAATTCAAGTATGTGAAGAAACTTTCCAAGCCTCAGAAAGAAACCACCAGCAACAATTATAGCCAGAAAATTTGACACTTCTCTTTCAATAATTGTTAGAACAAGTAAATAGAAAATCAGTGAAAATATAGAAAACCTGAACTGAACCAAATGGACCTAATTGACATTTTTAAGATGACCCCCCCAAAAAAACCAGAATAAGTAGTTTTTGCAAATACACACATAGCATTTACCAAGAAAGGTAATATTCTAAGCAATAAACCAAGTTTCAATAACTTTAAAAGGATTCAAAGCATGTGGAGTATGTTATCTGATTATAATGGAATTAAATTAGAAATCAATAACAGAAAGATCTATGGAAAATGGCCAGATATTTGGATCTAATTAACACAATTCTAAATAACTCCTGGGTCAAATAAGATGTGAAAATGGAAATAAAAAAGTGTTTTGAACTCAAAGAAATGAAAATATAACATCAAAATTAGTGGGTTGGAGCAAAACTCATGTGTAGAAATATCCACATTGGAAATGAAAGATTCCAAATCAATAGACTCAGATTGAAAATATTAAAAGAGAAAATTCAGCCCAAAGTAAGCAGAATGAAGGAAATAATAATAAAGCAGAAATCAATGGAAAGAAAAAAAATAGAGAAAATCAATAAAAACAAAAGTTAGATGTTTAAGCAGATCAATAAAATTGATAAACCTCTAACTAGACTGATCAGGAAAATAAAAAGAGATAGTGAAGATACAACTTACTAAGATTATGAATGAGAGAGGTGACATCACTACAGATTCCACAGATACTAAAAGGATAATAAAGGAATATTATAAACAGCTTATTGCCAATGAATCTTAGTGCCAAAACTCTCTAATTAATCTATTAGATGAAATAGATAAATGTCTTCAATGACATAAACTACTAAACTCACTCAAGAATGAAACAGATAATCAGAAGAGCCCTATAAATATTAGAGAAATTGATGTGTAGCTAAAATCTTTCCCACAAAGAAAACATCAAGCCCAGATGGCTTCACTGGAGCATTTAAGGAAGAAATAATACCACTTCAACACAAACTCTTCCAGAAAAATGAAGAGAATATTTCCCAACTCAGTCTGTGAAATTGGTATTGCTTGGATACCAAAACCAGATACACACATTCTTTTTCAAAAAACAGGCCAATATTTCTCATTAACAGATACAAAAATTCTTTACAAAATTTTAGCAAATCTAATATAACAACACATAAAAAGCACAATACATCATGACCAAGTGAGATTTATGGCAGGTATGCAAGGTTGTTTAACATTTGAAAATCAATCAATGTCTTTCACCATATTAACAGACTGAAAAAGAAAATTCACATAATATTCTCAATAAATAGAGAAAAAGAATTGGACAAAATCCAACATCTATTTCTGCTAAAAAGTCTCAGCAAACTAGGAATAGAAGGGACTTAATCTGTTAAATGACATCTATGAAAAACTTAGAGCTTATATCACGCTTAATAGTGAAAGATTGAAGGTTTCTTCATGAGATCAGGAACAAAGCAAGGATGTATGCTCTCATCATTTCTATTTTAAATTGTACTGCAGGCAATAAAATAAGACAAGAAAAAGAAATAAAAGACATCCAAATTTGATAGGAAATAGTAAAACTGTCCTTTGTAACATATTACAAGATTATCTATGTATGAAATCCTATGGAATCTACAAAAAAAATTCTAAAACCTTATACTAGTTTGATAAGGTAGTAGGATACAAGATCAAGGTATAAAATCAATGTTTTTTATACACTAGTCTCAAGAAACAGAAATTGAATTAAAAGTAAACATCATTTATAAAAGTACTTGGAAATATATCTGCAAAATATGTGCAAGACTACAAAGCATTGCTGAAGGAAATTAAAGAAGACCTAAATAAATGGACAATATAGGTTCATGGATCAGAACACTGTAAATATGTCAGTTCTCCCTAAATTGATGTAGAAATTTAAGGCAATGCTAATCAAAATTTCAGGAAAAATTGTAATGCAGAGATTAAGAAGCCAATCCTAAAATTCTTAGGAAAATACAATGACCTAGAATAGCCAGAACAACTTTGAAGAAGAATAAAGTGGGAGGCCTTACACTACCTGATTTCAAGACATTATAATGATATAATATTCAAGACAGTATGGCATTGATATCATGATAATTGACAAGATCAATGGAACAGAATACAGAGTTAAGAAAGACCTACATATATATGATCAACTGATTTTTGGGAAAAGTGCAAAGGCAATTCAGTAGAGAAAAGATAGTCTACAATATTGGTACAGAACTATTTGTTTATTCATTTGCAAAATAATGAACTTTAATCCATACATCTCAGCATATGGAAAAATTAACTGAAAATGGACCATAGACTTAATTTTAAAACCCAAAACTATAAAAGTTCTAGAAGAAAATATATTTGTGATGTTGGGCTAGGCAAAGATTTCTCAGATACAACATCACATGCACAATCCATAAAAGGGAAAAATGATATAATGTAGTTCATTAAAATTTAAAACTTTGGCTATTTGAAAGATACAGTTAAGAGAATAAACAAAACACAGGCTATTGAAAATATTTACAAATTACATAACCTGGATATTCAGAGTATATAAAGAACTCTTAAAACTCAATAGTAAGAAAGCAAACAATACAGTAAAATATGGGCAAAAGATGTGAACAGACACTGCACCAAAGAAAATATATGAATGATGAGTAAAAATATGAAGTGATCCTTCACATCCTTGACTCTAGGGAAATGCAACTTAAAACCAAAAAAACTATGTGTGCACCCCTATTAGGATGTCTAAAACTAAACAAATATTGATCTACCAAGTGTTGGCAAGGATGTGTAGGAACTGGAACTCTCCTACGCCACAGGTCCTGAGCTCTCCACGCTGCGGGAGCTCCTTCCAGGAGGCCCCAGGGGATTGAACTGGGGCCTCCCATATGGTAAATGGGAGCCCAACCAATTGAGCCACAGCCACTTCCGGAATGTCAATTATATTTTAATGTGGCTGTTAAAAATTAATAAGTTAAAACAAAAGATGCTATGTAATGAGGAAGTTAATTCTAAAACTTTCTTGATGTGAGCTACTTTGGAACATTAAGAAGTTATGCAAATAATTTTTTATTTTTAAATTTTCATTTAATCGCCACTGATAAAATGCTTACTCTTGGCTAATTCAACATGCTTTACAAATATTAACTCATTTAGTCCTTGTGACAATTGTGTTAGGTGAGTATGGTATTTTGAAGAAATGATGAAATCAAGGAACTGAGAGTAATACAGTTAGTAAAGGTAGAGCTGGGATTTTAAACTAGGCAGTCTGGCTCCAGAGATGTAGATCTGCTTAATCTTGCTTATAAAAAGAGAGTTTGTTTTGACTACTTCACAGATTCAGAAAGTATGCTATAGGATTTTACTTTCATATTCTTGCCACCCACATTTTTGGAATATTTTTTTGCACACAGGTTGTTTGGATTCTTTACCGCCTTTTTTAGATGATAATACTTTAACACATACTAAGCACTGCTTTCATTAGTATGCGCTGTGCTGCCCACCCCTCCCCTGCCTTAAATACCTCTCTGTCTCTCTATTCCTTACTTCTTTTCCAAATCGTTTATATTCTACAAAGCACAGGCCTTCAGGTTTTGAAATAAATACAGCAATGCCTTACCTTTCCCTATCATTCCAACCCAAATCCATTTGCTCCTCTGTAAGTTTCCAGGTTATTTATTACCGTACGAGACGATTGACACTTAATTGCATATTACTTCTAATGATTCTTTTCTTGTTTAGAAAATGTAAATTTTATGTTGCCAGTTAGATAATATGTCTTCAAGATTAGAAATCAGGCCTTTATCAACACACTCATGCAGAAACACATTTTGGACACAGAAGTGCCGACTCCTCTGGACTTACAGAAACATACATGCCCCATTTGAGGATATATTCATATAATCTTTTTTAAGTCCTCTTCTGGGAAAAGGAGCTCAGAATATGAGGGTTGGCAAAATATGCCTCCCACCCCCTCTTACTCTTTCAAAATTTTGCCTTAGGTATGTAAAGAGTGAGGTACACGCAGGCATGAAGGATGGAGGCTAAATGAATTGTTTGAATCGTGAAAATGGCACACTTTATGTGGTTAAGAAACATTCCACAATTTTTTATTCTATAAAGAATATGACATTTGTGTGAAACTGATGAAGAAGGGAGGTCCTCATGGAAAGGATGAAAATTCATTAAGCTGCTTCAGCAGGGAACACCAGGATCCACATCTTACCCAGTCCATTCTCCTCAAATAGTTTTCATTAACTCTCTGAGTTCTAAAACAAGCCTCTCTCATTTTTTCATTACAGGTTTCATATAATTTATTGTACATAATAAATAGTTTGCAAGAGTTGGGTTTATGAATAGCTTGAAACAGGTTTTCCATGTCCAAATCAAGCTGCCATAGTAACCATTTTTCATTTCTGCCAAACGTATGGTCTTTCTTTTTTTTCTGCCTTGAAATATGTTGTTTAAAAAAATTCCAAATTATTCAGGAAAGTTGATCAGGTTTCATTAAAATAATGACTTCATTGTTAGCAAATGCTTATTTCAGTCTCTTATTAAATGACTCCTGCTTGCATTATGAGCATCAAACCGAAAATAAAAATATATAGCTTTAAATTTTTATTTAATGATATTTATCATAAAACTAAATTAAAACACATCTTTTGTTCTCTTCCCATTTCCTCATAAAAGAACCCTCTGCCCTTTGTAGACAATAGAACAGGAGCAAGGCCAGGTTAAAATTCTGCCAGCATAGCCCCATGTAGAAAGTCTAGGAGGAAAGTAGTGTCTCTGGATATTTATATACAAACATCCTCACAGAGCTTCTAATCTCTTGCCAAGATGAATTTTTTAAAAGGTTCTTTCTACAGGTATTTTCCCCAACTTTTCATCATTATAATTTTTTTTTTTTTTTTTTTT
>JAQZBX010037653.1:0-23709 GCA_029593785.1 Cabassous unicinctus | reverse complement strand
ATACATCCATCTTGATTAATAATGTTAAATTGGAAAGATCAGAAATTTATGTGATGAATTAAGATGTGTTTAAAGATACGAAAACATATTTCCCCATCCAATTATAATATAATGTAAATTTTCATTAATTTGTGAATACTTCCTTTAATTTAATATGCGTGTTTAGAGAGGAAAAATCTGGAACGATAAGGTCTTCAATATAAGCAGTAGTCTCATATAATCCTATAAACTGTCTCTGCTTATCTGAGTGAAAATGCCCAATGTTAATAAAAAATTCATACACTATACTCAAGGATTATATTTGTAAAACAAAGGATTTAATCTCACAAATGCTTAGCAGATGTGAAAGTTTTAAAAACACAAGCAATGTTACTGAGTAAGAGATTTGTCCTCCTGACCTGAGTCTGATGCAGATGTATCCTCCCCTGTCTCCAAGGACAGAGACCCCACTGAAGCCTGTGTTCCTGTTTTTTTGACAAATTACCATTATTCTAAAAATTCATTAATGATTCTTGAATGTTTCTCACCAAGGAACATTTTATTCATTTAGTGGCATATACAGCAGTATTTAAAAATTCATGTTCCAAGCAGTAAAGCAATTCACTCTGTCCTGGTTCTTTAGAATATCATCTTTTCCACCTTTGAATAAATTTCCTAACATTCCTGACTTTAAAGGAAATTATTTTCTTTTCAATGATGGAGAGAGTAATAAAATGTTGGGGACTTATAATAGTGCTAAGCCTATTCTCAGGTAGTCTGTCAGATTTATTAAAGATCACAATCTCAGGGAGCTGTATGCGTTCTAAGATATGCCAGTAAAGGTGAAGATATAAGTGTACTCATCAGAATATAATTTCAACATTACGGTCTTAATGTTGTCATGTTTAAACAACTAACAGAAGCTCTGATTTACTAACAGATGAGTAAGCATGATGAAACTTTTCTTGGATTGAAATTCCTTATGCAGGGTTTGCTCATAATTTGCTTCTGAGGAGAAAATGGCTTTCAGCAATAATTTTTATATTTTGCAATGTAACAAATATATATTTATTTATGATATATATTTTTTAGATTTCTCTAGTGGAAAAATGTCAGTATTTGGGAGGCTTTTATGCATGAGACAATAATATATCCACACCTAACTTAATATAAGAAATATCCAAGAATACTTGGGCTATATATTTAGCATCAAATTATAATTAATAAACTATTTCTGTAAGTACAGAAGTCTAGAGGCATGTCCTTTATCCTCAACCTCCAAAATGGATAATATATTGAATGAAGTGACAACAGCTCATTAAAGAACTCTGTGTTCATTTGACCATTTGATTGCAAGTGAGAAGACACAGATATCTGTAAATTATGCTTTATAGGTTTATTACCTTTTATTGGATAAGAACTTGTAATATCATGGGGGAAAATGATATCGTTTGAGGATGAAATTATGTTCCATCTTTGAAGTCTAAGTAAGGTTTCACAGTGATGTATGCCTTAACTGAGATATTAGGAGAAGGATGGAACTCAGGTAGGTGAGCTGCTACATAAAAGCTCTTCTACATCTTGCTATAAATAGTTGATAGCTGTTGAATAATAGACCAAATTCCCTAGGGGATTTCTAACTTACAGGAAAACTATGGCCTCAGTCAGTGCTTCTTCCCTAGTTTGGTAACTCAGTGAAATTTACAAATACTCACAGCTAAGTCATTCCACACTCAACAAGAATCTGAACACAGTATGTTAAACAATAAAATAAAATTGCTCATAAAACAAATAAATTGGGTACAATGGAGAAAGATTTCTGCACTGTTATGTCAAAAAAACCCAGGCTTTGCAATATAGATTGCATATTGGAAATAATTGAATCCCTTCTGGTATAATTAATGGTTGACCTGAAAAATATCTGTGGAGCAACCTAAACACAAAACCAAAGGATTCTTGACTTCTGCATTAACTCTGTTATATTAGGCACAAAGGTATCATGAAACAAAAGTAATTTATTTAATGGAACATCAAAGAAAATAGAAGGCATTCATCTCTTTGGTCAGAAGTAAAGTTTACGTGCATATTTATGAAATTAGACATATTCTGAAAAAACATGGAAATATTAGGAGCAGCAGAAGAGGTTGGGGTCATTAAGGGGAATTAAAAACACTCATCCAAGAATCAAACAAAAATATTGTTTTTGATCAGACACTTCAAGTTTTACTTAGAGTTTATAGAGGGAACCTAAGTTATCTGCTAATTTTTAGCAGTATTTTTAATAATAGAAAGTGTTAAGAAAAGACATGAAATCAATGGTGAATTTTTAAATTAAACTTGTGATTAGGGAATAATTCTTGAGAGCCAAAGGGATTGTGCTACTCATAGAATTACACGTAACCTGTGACGTATTGTATTCACAAGTTGAAATCCTAAGCAGACAGTGGAAGTAAATCAATTTTTAAAAAATGTAATGGCAAATAAAGTACTGAATATGTTAAAATGTAGGACAGTTCAAATAACAAATAAGAAAATGTCTCTGAATATCACATGCAACTTGAACAGAAGTCAGCAGTCAGTGATGAGAAATGGCACAATAACAACATTCATTCTGCTGGGACTGACAGTTGACCCTCAGCTACGGGTTCTGCTTTTTATATTTCTACTTCTCACCTACCTGTTGAGTGTAACTGGGAAACTGACCATCATTACACTTACCTTTGTGGATTCCCATCTGAAAACACCCATGTACTTGTTCTTACAAAATTTCTCCTTCTTAGAGGTCTCCTTCACATCTGCTTGTATTCCTACTGGTGAAAATGTCATTACCTATAATTCTTGTGTCATCCAGGTATTTCTTACTCACCTCTTTGCAGTGTCAGAATTTTATCTCTTTGCTGCTATGTCCTATGACTGCTATGTGGCCATCTGTAAACCCCTACACTGCGAGACGATCATGAGCAAAAGTGTCTGCAATTTCTCATAATCTGCTGTTGGACAGCGGGTTTGTGTGTAATAGTTCCCCCACTTAATCTGCTTTTAGAACTGGAATTTTGTGACTCTAACATCATTGACCATTTTTTCTGTGATGCATTTCCCCTGGTGAAAATAGCATGCTCAGACACATGGCTCCTGAAAGAGACAGTGACAATCTGTGCTGTGCTGACCCTGATTATGACTCTGACTTGTGTAGTTCTGTCTTATGCTTACATCATCAGGACAATTTTTAGTTTCTCCTCAGTCCAGCAAAGGAAGAAGGCCTTTTTTACTAGTTCTTCCCCCATGATTGTGGTTTCCATCACCTATGGCACATGCATTTCCATCTATATGAACCCTACAGCAAAGGAAGAATTGACCACTAATGAAGTGGTTGCACTGCTCATTTCTTCTATTTCATCTATATTGAAACCCCTTATTTAAACATTGAGGAACAATCAAGTTAAGAAAGCCTTTAAGGACTCAATCAAAAGGATAGAAATGCTGTCTACTAAGTATCAAAAATCGTATGTAAAGGAACATTTCAAAAGAAAAGATTTGTTTTTATCCTTTATGGTCCTGGGAAGTTTTACTTATTGTTTATGTACTTGTTTCTGTTTAGTTTTAATGCTAGTGTTCCATTACTTTTCTCAACACTTCTGTAAAATAGTTTCTCTTGAAAATTCCAAACCAATCGTGCATACTCACTTTTCATACAAAGAGTTGATAATGTTTTGCATCTCATTGAGAAAACATTTCAATACATTTCTTAAAAAACAGCTTTTGTATTGAAATTAGCTCCATAATATTATAATTTTATGTAAAGTCATTATTTGGTCAATTATAGTGCAATATCTCTCGAAGCACTACTCATTTATGCATCACAATTATATCCAAATACATGAAATTAGAGAAATTTTATATAAAAACTCCATAAATAAAGAAATAAGGCTAATTTAAAAATACAAACAATAATTTAGAAATAATGGCACTTAAAAATTTAGAATTTCGAGGATTAAGTTAACCTCGAAATACAACTTGTAAAAACACATAGAAATGCTGCGTAAAGTTAGTTAAGATTCTCTTGAATTTATAGCTGAAAACATTGCAAATTTGTAAATAAGTAGTCAGAAAAATGCAACCTAAGTAGAGCAATGAACTATAAAATCACTTGTGTGTGCTCAGGAGAACTTGGTGAGCGGATGGAAGCAGGTCTTTGCACTATGAATCCCAAGGATTTACGTGCAAAATCTCAGAATCTGTATGGTGGCAGCAAATGGAATGATGGAAAAGAATAAAGTCAGAACTAGCAAATCATTGCACACTCAATTGAAGCTTGAATAATAAAATATGCACATTTCCATAGAGTACAATTTTCAGAAAAAATTGTTTGCCATGTATTAGGTATGTTTGATGCCCTGTACCTACTTTTAACACAAATTAAGCCTGTATAGCCCCAGTTCTCTCATAATAATCTAAATAGTTAAGTATAAAGAATTTAGGAGCCCACACCAATATAATTCCTAGGAAATTAAGTTATTCCCATTTAGTTATCTAATTACCGTCCTGAAAGCAATGAGATACAGTCACTGCATTATAAATTATTTGAAGAACTGAAAAACTGTTTTCAAAAGCAATTCTGGGGGAGTAGGTATAGCTCAGAGTTTGAGTGCCTGCTTCACAAGTAGGAGGTCCTGGATTAAATCTCTGGTACCTCCTAAAAAAGAAAAAATAATTCTCTTATCTCTAATATAATCATTTTTGTTAAATTGTCAACTATAACAATAACTTATTATTATCATATTAAATGTGAAAAAATTAAAAATAATAGTAATAGTAAATTCAAATTGAAATTACTGGTAGAAAATAACATCAATTATATAAGTTAAAGAATTAAAAAAACAGGTTTTGGAAAGTCAAATAGCATTAAAAAAAATCACACCACAATGAATGTGAATGTGTAGAAAAGAGATAAATATTCAATAATCCATTGGAAGTTCTTGAAAATGCACTAAAATATAAGAAACCATTCAGAATAAAGAATGGAATGAGCAAATGAATCTATTACATATTAGTGTCTATATATTTTAATTTTTTTGCACCATCTTTTTACTAAAGTAGAGATATAATGTACAATGGATGACATTGAGTATTGCTCATAGTTTAACAATATTTTTATTAGTCAAAATAATTGTAGCTTTTTAAATTGATGGTGTCTTAACACAGATGAATTGTGGCATATCTATTTTTTTCCATCATGATCCTTACATATCCTGAAAACTCAAGAAATTCTAATAGGAAAGTAGCAGAATTAAGAAAATTTAGTATTCAAAATGAATAGATGTAATAACTTAAAAATCAATAAACTATTTTTATAATATCATAATCACCAGGAGGCCATGAACAAATATTATTTCAGTGATAATACTTACAAAAATGTAATTGTCTAGATAATAAATTAACATGAAATACACAGGGTAACTGTAAATAAAATGGAAAAAAAGTAGTATATATTTTGAGTGAAAGTAAGGCACTGAGTATTCTTGAGAATTTTTAATTTCAGCATTTGTATATACAGATATATTTATGTATTGTGAAAATGTTCATTCATTTATTAAGAATTTATTTGTATATAGTCAACAAGCATGTAGAATATTAAGACAAGGCTGTTTTCAAAGAGGGAGATAAGTGGCAGGAATCAATCAGAGATAAAATGGGGAATAATATGTTTTAAAAATCAGATATTTTTTGATGATCCCATATTTATGTGTAGGTATATATATAAAGATGTATAAATATTCTTATATACATATGTATATGTATAAATAGTGGAAAATAAACATTTTTTTCAAGGATTTCAATTTACTACATGAGAGGACCATCAAGTATCTACTGCTAAGTGAAGTAAAAAGTTGACTTTCAGGTTGTGTCATTAATTATGACAATATCACAGTGAAAATAAGCAAAAACTATAAAAAGGGAAACCTCTATGAAGTACAAATATTTGTTTTAGCAGGGACACTGATGTGATAATGTACACACCATGCTGTGTGTTATTCATTGTAAGAATATTTAAGGAAAGATGATAGCCTTATATTAGTTTCACACATTGCAACAAGAATGACTGTTCAAACATATATGTTTGCAAAATCATGAAATATTTATTTTAGGAATTGTTGTAAAACCAAGACACAAAGACATTACTTTAAAATTTTATCAATAAGAAAATGTATGCACAATATATACATCTTATGAGATGTTATTTTGCATTTAAAAGGAATAAATAAGAATTTTATTTTTAAAAAACCTCATTGTTACTTGCACATTTGGCAAGAGTATGTCTTATATGTGCTATTCTACCTAACTCTTCCTAAAATGTGCAAAATCAATAAAAGAATGAACTTCTAACATTTAAAATAAAAAGTGCAATAGAAATCAATGTAAGTTAGTTCTCTAATTCACTCCAAGAGTGAGGAATGTTGCCTAATTTAACTTATCAATTCGTGCATACACACATATTCCATATACTTCATCCAATCAATTATTATCTTATTGGTGCTCCAATTGTCTTATTTGAGCAAATTAAGTCCTTTTGACAAAAAATTAGTGGTATTTCTTATCTCCATGATTGTTTAGTATGAAAAAACTATCCAAGCTTCTTATACGCAACTGTGGCAGATAGACTAAAGCCATCCCAAATATGCCCAAGTACTTATCTCCAGAATTTATGAATATGCAATTTTAAAGCACAAAAGGAACTTTACAAGTGTGCTTAAATTAAGGATCTGGAGATGATTGTCCTGGATTACCTAGGTGGGCCAACATAATCTCAAAGTTCCTTAGCAGGGAAAGATAGAGTAAGAGAGAGAGATGCTATGAAATAAGCCAAGGTCAGAAAAGCAACCACTAGCCAAGGAATGCTCGCAGGCTTTTGAACCTGGGAAAGGCAGTGAAACAGATTCTCCCTTTTGGAAAAAATCATAGATACATGGTCAGCAGCCATGTCCAGGTCCTCACCTAGACCCTGGCTCTTTGTCTATTGTATGCTGATGTGTCAGTCTCTTCCATTCTGCACCACCAGTGATACTAGGTATAATGGAAAGGACTGTGCATTCTTTGAAAGGGATCCTGGGAAAAATAAGCTCCAGATGCTTATCAGGGAGAGAACTCTCAGTGGCAGGGTCTCCTCCCACTGGGGTATATAAATAATCTACACTCAAACAGTATAGCATCTCTCTTCTCCAACTCTAAGTTGGGTAACTCATTCACTGACCCTGACACAAGCAGTTGGTTTCCAGAGTTGACCAAACACAATGGGATCTCTTCAACTGCTCTTTTGAAAACATTGTGTTGTGAAAGTAATTAAGTGGTAACTTGTGGGAAGTTTAAATGGTACCAAAGTCTTAAGTCTCACAATACACTGTGCTCAAATTGAAGGGTGGTTGGGCATATTGCTGAATCCATGTATAACCTCCATTCCTGCCACCTTGACTCCTTGTCTGTGATTCCGTTGGACAATAGCAGGTGTGGTTGCAAAAAGAGGCTGATTAGACTCCTTAGAATGGCCCATCCTATTCACTTAATTATAAAAATCTTCACATGGCAAGGTCACACTTTGGTGAGCATTTACATGGGACACACAGATCTTTACTTTTTTCCCATTCAGAAAGTCAGTTCTATCCATGTGCCTCTCTCCCAGACCTCCTTGTAAACAATTTTCTAATCATGTTCTTTCCACCCCCCTAACTATCCAGCCAAACAGTTGATGACATCCCACGTATTATTAATCAATCACATGTCTGATCATTTCTCCTTGAAAGCAAAATGAACAAACAGGGGCATTCCTTGAAGTTCTGCCACTGGGAAGATATCCTTTCACCACTCTCTTTCAGAGACATCCAAGAAAAGGGCTGTAGAGATTTCAAGTAGTGCTTGTGCATTGTGCAAAACAGCATTTAAATCATGCCCAGTTTTCTCTTCCTTAGTCAACTAATCATAGAGAAGTATGCAAGAGACCATTGATGGGAAGTGGGTGTGGCTCAGTGGATAGAGCCCCCGTTTACCATATGGGAGGCCCGGATTCACGTCCCGAGGCCTCCTTGTGAGGGCACGCCGGCCTGGGCAGTGCGGAGGGCTGATGCAGCAACCTCGCGGCAGGAAGCGGGTGTGGCGCAATGGATAGAGCACCCGTTTACCATATGAGAGGCCCAGGGTTTGCTTCCAGGAGCCTCCTTGTGGGGGCAGGCCGGCTCGCGCGCCGTGGGCTGATGCGGCAAGACCTCACAGCAAGGGGGAGATAAGCAGACACGGAGAAGACACGCAGCGAATGGACACAGCAGCACAAGCAGCAAGGGTGGGATAAATAAAAAAAAAAAAAGATACCATTGATGTGGACTGGATGTGAGAAGATAATAGGCAGGGGTAAGGCCCATCGGCATTTGGGCCAAGGTTCACGTAACTTACTAGAGAATTCAGTGCCTGCTTAAACCTTTCTTTATATATAATTTCCAACTGATAATGGAGGGTTGCTGTGATGCTCAATTTTGTTGTGATGAGTCAGACAACTCAATGTTCATGATGGAAGGTTCAGTTCTAGGGTATTTGGTGGTTAATAGTTAAGCGTTCGGTCTCAGTAAACTAAGACCGAATAGCAAGCCAAAGCTGTTTCTCAAAAGGAAAGTAGATATCTACAGTGGATTCAGGACTTTGCTCCAAAAATACTATGGTCTGTGCTGGGATTCACTTATGGGGATCCGCAAATTTTCCAAAGAGCATATAGGTCTAGCAATTTGTCTGAACATATGCAAAAAGCTTTGTACAAGGATTCCTCTTAAATAGTTTACATAATTGTGAAAAATGTCAAAGGAACAAAAAGATTTGTTGGGGATAAAAAAATTGATTGATAAACATAGAACTATATTTTAAAATGGCTAAATATTGGGAAGAGCCTACATTTACAGTAAATTTTAGTTTAAACACTGATTTTACTTTAATTCACTGGACTGTGCGTAAATGGAATTAATATGAGAAATAGCCATAATTATTGAGAAAGATTCACACATCTCTAATATTAAAATAACATCTGAGAATATTTATCTCTCATTATACAAGTCCTTTTTTTTAGTTTAATGTTCATGAATATGTAAATGTTACATGTGGCATACATGGGTATATTTGCAGGAAGAAAGTATGGAAGGGTATGCTCAAAAATAATAGATTTTATTGCTACTTATAAAAATTATTTTCTTTTTTATTTGGCAATGTGTACTTCTGTGTTTGTTCATTTGATCAACTCTCATACCAACATATAATTTTTCATTTTATTAAAAATTGATAAAGGAGAGAAAGGAGAAGCATGACCCTTTAATTATATTACACCTTAGAAATTATAAAAGTAAGTGATGAAGGATTTTTAAAATTAAATTCTTATGGTTTTCAAACATGTCTATTATACGCTTTGGTTTCTATTTCTCATCTCTCTATGCCATATCTCCACTGTTAGTAGATTTGGGTTGATTTTTTTTCTCCCCAAGTTCATTACACAAATGATCCATCACTAAATTTTGAACCGGGGTCATCAAGGGACCCTTTTGTTTATTAACTTGGTCACAGATTTAACAAATAAAAGTAATAGTGCATTTGAAACTGCAAAACCCTCTCTCTGAAAAAAGACAGGTCAGAAAACCAAGTCTTTTAAACCTAGAAGGAGTTCCGTTTAAAGCACTTGACATAATTGGAAGAAGATAGGAAATAAAACTCATCCAAGGCTGCTGTAAGTGTTCACAGAGATTCAAACAAAGGAACTAGAAATGTTTATGTAGATTTTCAATATGACACTAATTTTCAAATTGATAAATGTATGGATTATTCTAGTTAAATAACTTATAGAGGGAGGCTATGATTAACTGCCAGAATTGTAAATTTGATGAATTGTGTTGTATGGGTTATATCTTCCTTTTTAAGAGTAGGTGATATTTGTGTATCATAAATGGCTCTTTCTTGACTGTATAAAACTGAGATGTGAGTATTAATATGGCTAAAAGGAGATGTCAGGTTTAATTGTGCATTACTCATATAGTCTGTATTCCTTGGTATGATAATTTTATGCAGTGATAAGTAGGAGCTCATCTGAAGGCAGTATAACTTGAGGGATATTAAGAAGCATTATGGCCCTACCAAAAAAACATACAGTGTACACTTTGGCTCATGTCACATCATCTCATTAGAAATCAAAATTAAAAGATTTCCCTATTGCAATATAAAAATTTATCAGTCAATAATAACTTACATCAATTCATTACTTAGCACTTGATTTTTAATGTTAGATTTCTCCCATAGTTACATTCTTAATGACTAGAAAAATATGAAATGTTGGAACTGAATACTACTCAAAAGTTGAGAGGGCTGTATTAGTTACATCAGAGAAGCACAGATGTCTGTCTTTTAAGAAAAAGCAAATTGAGGGAAAGAGGTGCACTGCAAAAATGGTCATTTATGCATCTCCAGATGGTCTGTTTAAATGTCAGGTGTGGTTCTATCTTGCAAAGGAGCAATCCAGCTCTCAGGAAAATCATGAGAAAGTCCATGCCTTTCCTCTATAATAGTGACTGAATTCCTGAGATTTTATAAATGGACACAGGATCAGAACTGACCCTCCCCCCTATCAGCAGGAAGGAAATATGTTAAAGTAATAGAGTAATTGGAGATTGAATCATGAACCACTCAAAACATGCTCAAGTCTTATTCAGAATTCCCATTGTCAATCCATTTGTTTGTGTGTATTTTTTTAATTTTTAAAAATAATAAACTTGATTTTTAGAGCAGTTTTAAGGTTACAGAAAAATTGCAAAGAGAATACACAGAACACCCATGTTCTCCCCGCCTTCCTCTACATATCCTATTATTGACATCTTGCATTAATGTGTTTCATTTGCTATAACTGATGAATCAATATTAGTATATAATTAGTAACTGAAATCCATAGTTTACATTTGGGTCCACCTTTTGCATATGGGTTTTGGCTAGATTTTTAAAACTGCAGTTTTAATGATTTGTGTTCACATACCATGCATTCCTTCAAAGTGGGTAAGCTCTCACACAAACCACAAAGAAGTCCATGCCTTTTCTCTGTAACAGTGACTGAATTCCTGAGTAATAGTAAATGGACACAGGATCAGAATTGACCCTCCCCACATCAGCAGGAAGGAAATATTTTAAAGAAATAGAGTGGTTGGGGATTGAATCATGAACCCCACAAAACAGATGCAAGTCTTATTCAGAGTTCCCGTTGTCAATCCATTCATAAATAAGACCTTTGAAGATGTTGTTACTAGTTTAAGTGTGGAGTCATTTGTGAACAGGATCTTCAAAGGTCCTTATCAGATGAGACCAAATTGAATCAGGGTGGGTCTTAATCACTGCAGTCCTTATAAGGGAGAGGAATTTCAGACACAGTAAGTCAGAAGAAGCCCTAAGAAGCTGAAGAAGGAAGCATCACTGTGTAACAGAGGCAGAACTGCAAGCCAAGGAGCCCCAGGAATTGCAGCATGGCAGTCTCAAAATGCTGCAGGCTCCAGGAGAAAGCATGGCCTGTTGATGGTTGATTTTGGATTCCAGCACCCAAAACCCTGAGACAATAAAATCCTGTTGGTAATCCAACTCATGTGTGGTATTTACCACAGCAGCCCTGGCAGAATAGGAAAATAGTAAAAATTATCAGAAAAGTTTCTTTTTGGGAAGCAGTAATTCCATTTTTAAAATGTTTGGATTTTGGTGTAGTATTTAGTTTATGTTCACTGAGGAAAAAAAATCTATCAAGAAAACATTACCACTAATTTAGAATTTCATAGTCGCTGACTTATGGTTTCTATATGTACTGAGCAATGCACAGGGGAGGCAAAAGCAGCAGCGATGAAAATAAAACTATTCATCTTGGCAAATTGGCAAAGAAATGAAGCCAAATATCACTTTTGGCAAGAACGTAGATAGTGGATATAATCAGAACTAGGCTTCTGTGTGGTAAAACTTACTTCACTTTAAGTTTTTCTTCAAAAATAAAAGTAGTCACAATGTTCAACTTATAGACAAAGCAAATTGAATAAATTCCCAATCCAGCAGTGTTTAAATACATCCTAAAAAAAAACAAATAATATATCTCTATTGGGAAAATTTTATTCAATTTTTTCCAGTAAGTGTTTCTTGGGTATCATATACAAATCTGAAACTCTATGAGTTATGGATGCTATTCCATTAGCCTTAAGAAGGGAGTAAGAATTACATCCTATGATATTCTTCCACCCCATATATCAGAGGTTCATCAAGTGCCCAGAAGAATATATGTTTAAAATGTTCAAAAAAGCAATGAAGAAGTCTTTGCATCAAAAGCAGAATGTGGGTTTCAGAAACATAGATAAGTAATTAAAAAAAAAACAAAACAGTATGAGAGGAAAGATTATTCCAGAAATATAATCCATGGAAAATGATTGGTTTAATAATGAGAGAAACCTATTAGTTAGGTTATTTTATAAAAGCATTTAGAGGAAAAGGATGCAGACAGAAATTTTTTGAGGGGTATGTTTGACTATGTTCTTGAGATTCTGAGAAGCAACAATTTTTGGAGATTAAGCAATTAGAAGTTCAAGAAAATATTTATGGGAGTGTATTTTCACATCTCCTAAAGAAGAATGTGAAAAGTAAACATAATAGGACTGCAAGAAAATAAACATTTAGTAAATAGAAATAAAAAAGGTGAGAGGAAATATTTGTTTGGTGTTGAGATAAGCGATGGGAAACTGTGTGTGCTAAAAAAGTTCACATATGGGAGCCAATGGAACTCAAGTGGTTGAGTGCCTCCTTCCCACATACAACATCCCGGGTTCAATCCCCAGTACCACCTGAAAAAAAAAAAGGGCATTTTCCACATAGATGTTTTCTAATATGTTGAAGCACAAATTGATAAATTTTGTTCAGACCAACTGAACTAGTACCCGTGCTAGAATTACCTCTACCCATGGTACCTAAAGCACAATATGCCTTTTATAATTAGGTCTCTCTGGGAAAATCTTACTCACTTATAAATTTTTAATAATGGCCTCCTAATCTCTTGAACCTAATTCCTGTTAATATGTTACCTTAAATGGTAAAATGAACTTGGCAGATGTGATGAAGTTATGGATCTTAAAATTAAGAGATTAACCTGGAATATCCAGTTGGGTCCATTTAATAAAAATAGATTCTTAAAGGGGGAGGAAGGACAATCAAATCAGCAGTAGAAATATGATAAAGGACTCAGGGGGTTGGAGCAATGAAAGGAAGGGACCGTGAGACAAGGAATGCAGGTAGCCTCTAGATACTGAAAATGGCAAGGGCACAGGTCCTTTTTTCAAGATTCCAGAGGGAATGCAGCCTTGCCAAACTCTTGATTTCAGATTTCAGATTTCTGTCTTCCAGTACTTAAGAGAATAAAATTGCTCTGTTTCAAGCAAGTAAGTTTGTGCTAATGTTTTTTTTTGTTTGTTTGTTTGTTTTTGTACTTCAGTAATCAGAAATTAATACATCTGGAGAAAGAAACATTTCTGCCAAAGTATATGTGCAAGCACATCCAAATTAGATTCAGCTATATTTTCCAACTTGCATACCCTAATGTAACTAACCAACAAGTGAACCCCACCTCACCACCTTCCACTCAATTACCAAGTGACATTTTAGAGGCCATGCAATCATATCTTTGTGAATTAAAGAATTAGAGAGGAAAAATAATTTATGGTACACAAATTGACATTATCGATAAAAGTCTGGCCACACAATGTACCTAAGTGGGCAAAGACCTGTTCCTGCTGCAAATGAATTTGCACCAGAAAAGGAGGTATTCTAACAAGGTTTTGTATGCATTGACTATGAAACATTGACTATGAAAAAATAGATGACTTTGGTTGAGTATTCTTTTAATTTTTCCAGAGTGATAACTGAAGTAAATTTCCCTTCAAACCCTGGTTAATTATCATCTTCATTGAAATCATTAAAGCAATTTTTGCAAATGTATTTAATTTATTAGCCCAGGATGTCATTTATAGAGTATTGTTTGGTTCACATGAGATTTCCCTCAATATGCAATGATCTAATCTGTATCTTTCCTTGATTTCTATCAGTGTAAAATTCTTGAAAGTAGGCATTACATTTACCAAATTAGTGCTATTTATATCCACATAACCCCAAATGTAACAATCATAAACTATTGAGAAAGCTAATATTCATCTGCTAATAAGAGAAATGCAATATATTTTAACACCCCTAAGATATGACCCTGACACAATCCACTATACCAATATCACTACTGCAATGACAGACTTTATAGGCAATATGTCCATCTTATGTATGCTAAAGGTTTGGAGAATTCCAGAAGAGTGTTTGGGCTAAATCTTATCCAATTTTTATCTTCAATTTTGGAATTTCCTTGCTCATCATTAAAATAATAAAAGGAAGAATTCTTATGTTTGGGAGGCACAGGTGTTCTGATCAGAGTGGAAGGAGATTACTGGTCACCTTGATTATTTAATTCAAGAAAAATGTTCCTGACAAGTAGTGTTAATATTGCCCTAGAATATAATAAATACTTTAAATCCATCTATAAAAGCATCACACAGTTCTCAAAACTATCAAGAATATACACAAGTAAATTATCTGGCTACCTGAAAAAGAGAAAAACTATCTCTAAAGAAAATATGCATCCAGTATTGTCAGTATATCATAAAAAACCATTTGATATGCAAGGATGCACGATAACGCAACTTTTAGTTAGTGGAAAACAGTCAACAGTCAACAATCATGACATGACACAGATATAGAATCAATGGAAAGGCACACTAAAGAGTTATTACAAATACATTAAGAATATAAACTATGACATTGTCATAAAATGTTAGCATTATGAAGATAGCAAAAAAAATAGAAGCCACCCATAAAAAGGAACCAAATATAATTTCTAGCTCAAAAAGCTGTAATAACTAAAATAAGCAATTTAGATAAAATTTAGGATGCCAAAAGAAAGCTTTAATGTACTTCAAAAATAGATCAATAAATCTCTCTTCTTGTCCTTTGAATTCTACAGGAGAGAGGCATGGAAAGATTCATCTTAATAATCGCTAGAGTAAGCAACTCTACTGCACATTGATTTGAGATTTCTGGTCTGGAGAACTCTAAGAGAATTCATTTCTCTTGTTTTAAGACACCAAGTTTGTAGTAATTTGTTATAAGTCCTGGGACACTAATATATCATCCATGAATAATTTCCATGGATAAGTTTTGTTTATTGTAACTAGTTGGGATAGGGAAGGTAAAGGAACAATGCCGTTTCATTTTTATGGCTGTCAGATGACGGTGTTACACAAAGGTTTCCAGAGGTCAATGTCTGGGAACAGTGTATAATGATATCAAGAAAATGGTTATTCCACAAAGCAGATGGAATCCTAAATTACTGAACAATGTTGTCTAGCTATGTTCCCAGTCACTGAGTTTGAGAGGTAAGTAGGAAAATGTCATTTTGTTTGGGGAGTAAAGTGGAGAATAATACCAAAACTTTGATACATGCTGTGCTACTATTCCATAGCCATGTGTTACAACAAACACATTTGCAAGCTTATTGTTAGAAGTAAAAACAAAGCCATTTATTCAGACAAAAATAGCCCGGACGAGAAAATATTTTATGAGGTTGATTTTAATCTCCTAAATGATGTATTAATTATGTAAACTGATTTTATAGAAAAATAAAAATCCACGTGACAGAGGCAGAGATTGAGTTATACCACAAACCAAGGAACGTCCTGGATCGCCAGAACCCACCAGAATCCAGCGGAGAGGCATAGAATGGATTTCTACCTATAGAAGGAAGCATGACCTTACTGGCACCTTGATTTTAGACTTCTAACCTCCAGAACCATGAGATAATAAATTGTCTTGTTTAAAACTGTTAGTCTGTGGTACTTTGATACTGCATCCCTTACATACTAAGATACACATTAATGATGTGCAAGGCTTAAAGATACATATATTTCTGGGGCTGCACAGAGCACACACTGATGTGGCAAGAAAGGTCTGGGAGAGCTGTGGTTTAGATTTCAGAATTCCTGCTGACTCTCCTGTGCCTCTCAATTATTAGTACCCTTGAAATTATTAGTGTAACTTGTCACCATGGAACATTTATGATTCACATGATTATAAATTTGAACTTTTTCTTATTCCAAACATTAACAGAATAAAGAAGAAATATTTGACAGTGTGAATAGAGGCAGAAAATGCCTCTGATCAATTTCAATATTTTTTAATGATAAACATTCTTAGCACACAAGGAATAGAAGTGAACTTTCTTGATATAAAAGGGATATCAACAAAGCTGAACAACTAACACTATGCTTAATGATGGAATATTGTACACTTAGCCTGAGTTCAAGTAAAATAAAGATGTTTGTTACTACTACTTGTTATCAAAATTAACTGTAGTGTCTAGACAATGCAAAAAGGCTAGTGCAAAACACAGAAAAAGAGAAATAAAATATATAAATATTGGGAAGGAAAAATTAAAATAATTATTCACAGATGACACAAATATACAGAAAATATAAAATCTGACATGATGCTTACAAAATTAATATAATAAATTTTTAATATTTCTTGATACAAAATCAATTATGACCTTAATATAAAAAAATTAAAAATGAAGTTTATAACGTGATAACAATTGATATACTATAAAAATATTTTTATGTAGAAACAATTCAAACAAAAGATGTGTAATATCTCTACATGGAAAACTATAAAATACTGCTTAGAGAAATCAAAGAAGGAAGAAATAGAGAGATATATCATTTCTGTAGAATGGAAATTGTTTTGTTTTTAAGATGTCAAATCCAAATTGAACTATTGATTCAATAACAATCCAAGTCAAACTTGTAAATTGTAGGTTTTTGCAACATGAAATTTTCATCATATTTATATAAAATGCAAATAACTAGAATTACCAAGATCTTTAGGTAAAGAAAACAAAAGGATTTATAATCTCTGATTTCAAAAATTAATATAAAACTCAAACAAATAAAATAGCTGATATTGTTACAAAGATAAATATGTCAATGGAACAAAATAGAATTAAGCAATAGATTAATAAGTATAAGCACTACATTTACAACAACAGGGAGATTACATTCTATGCCAGAGCATCTAGATATTTTTGTGGGAAAAAAAATGAACTCTGAGCCTTACTTCATATAATATACAATAATTTGACATGACTAACAAATCTAAATGCAGAAACTAAAATAAACAAGTTTCTAAAAGAATATATAGGGAATGCACCTGTGGTATTTTATGACAAAAATGCATTAAATACAAAAGAAAAAGTTGCTACAATTAACAATGTTCAAATTTAAACCTTTGTTAGCATGATATATTTTCCCAAATTTCATTACACAGAAGATTCATTACTGATTTCCTATATGGGTCACCAATGACTCTTTTTTACATGATTTAATTTTTATCATATAAAGCAAATGTCAAGCTACATTTTTTCAGTTCATTCTCTTCCTTGAGAAGTCAGAAGATCCATGCACATAAAACAGAAGAGGTATCCTGATATTCCATTATCCTCATATATATATATATATAGTTTTTTAAATTATTTTTAACAGATTTTTACTAGTTACAACCAATAAGTCTGTGTAATTGGTTAAAAATGGGTGTTTAGGAGATCTCTGTGCATTCCCGAGTTTTCATGAATGTGGTTTTGGATTCACAAGGAAAAGTAACCAGATATTCAGATGAAAATATTCATCCCAACTATAATTTTCATTTTAGAATTCACAAGATTTTATGTGTTTCAACAGAAAATATGGTTGACAGTCATAATAGTAAGTGATGTCTTTGTCATTTTAATTATATTAACCTCCCTGAGAGTTTAGTCATAAACTTTGGAAACCTGGGAAACAAAACAAATTTTAAGTATCTCTAACAAAATTTAAAATGTGAGTGATAATTTCTGTACTTGGTAAAGGATCTGTTTATTTCACTTATTAGAATGTACTTTCTTTGAACTTATAAATGCCATTCTCTGGGAAATTTTTGTGCACAAGAATAGATTAGCATTTAAGTAAAATAAAATGTAATAGATATACAGAATTATGTTATCTATATTAGCAAACTCACATTTAAAAAGATCTATATATGCATATAATTAAATGAGCATACCTCTCCATCTCCCAAAACAATGACACTGAGGAATCATAATCCCATTAAAGATTGTTGTCTTAATTTAGGAGATATATTTTCAGAGTAGAATGAACAGACACCAATTAGTCACATTTCCCTGAGTCACCCTTTAAATCTTGTTGTGTTATATACCTTGTGATATCTTGGAAACAAAAAGACAAATGTTTTTAGAGCACTGAATAAATTCCTAAGTAGGTAGGGGTGAGTAAATTTACTCAGTGATGTACTTGTTTCCTGAGAGATTAGAAGGTGGTTTGGAAGAAGGTAAGTAAGCAGCTAAAATATTTCTTCTACATATCAATTTCATCTAATATACTTATTGTTTTGTCCCTAATTTCCTGAGAGTACTACTTCTGTTAGACCAACTGTCCATGTAGGTCAGTTCTTCCTCATGTTTTAGACTGTAACCCTGAGAGGGCCTTAACTGCGGTGGAACTCAGGTAATAAGAACTGACTCTATCCCCACATTAGTAAAAGAACACATCATTTTACACAGTAAAATGAATCTACGTACAAATAAACTGGAGTCTCCATGGAAATCTGATGTAGGAAAATTTCAAGCAAAGAGAAAATAATTGTAAAATGAAAATATTTGAGTCCCTAGTAGTATAACCATGTGACAATGCCTGAAAAGAATCTGTGGAAGAGCTATTAACACAAACACAGAATCACAGAATCCATGGCTCTGGTTTTAATATCTCACAGATAGATGCTCTGTTAAGTAAAGTACCAGCTACAAAACCAAAATATTTTATTGGACGATCAGGCATAGAGAAGGCAGTTTATCATTCATTAGTTGTGAAGCAGTGGATAAAATAAATGAAAGCAGATAAAGTGATTCCCTTTACAAAGAAAAGCAAAAAGAAAGTTCAACAATAGATTCAAAGATCTAAAGAAATTTAACTGGACAAAGTAGATATCAACATAATATGAATTGAAAGTCCAAACTGAAAGTCAAATAGTTTTGTGGTGTACATGTGATGCATATATTCATTTAGAAATATTTCCTGCACATTGTCTATTTATTTGAATTTTATTAGCTTTCGGGGCTATTATGGAAAAAACACACAGAAACACATATTCCTAGACCTTCACAAATATGTAGTCTTTTGTAAGTGTTCATGTAGTAACAGGTTTTGTTTTTTTATGGGATTTCAGTGATGGAGATTAAAGATAAAACCAACAGAATTTTAGGAGGAGATTTTCCAGAGGGCTTGAAGTAGAAGTTGAAAAATCAGTTGAGTAGAGGTTACCCTGGTGAGATAAGGACAAGAAATGATTTTCTGTGAGCAGTGTTTACTAAAATAGCTGGTACATGGAATGTCTTCAATAAAAGTAGCCTATTAGCTTTATTTAAAGGAACATATCGAGAGGAAGAGGAAAAGAGAACGAGTAGACCATGAGTTTTATTTGGGACATGGTGAGTTTGATGCACATGGTATATGTTATAATAGATACATTGGTTGAATGTATGTATTTGAGAATCAAATAACATCATTAAAAATAAAAGTACAATATTAATAGCTATCAACTGAAAGACATTTTTTTAAGTACAAGAATTAATGAAAATATATAGCCAATGTCACATGGCTGAAGAAAATACTAGAAAATAACAGATAAAAGGGTTAAAGATAAAATATCACTTGTGTTTTTGAAACTAGTTTATCAGAGGACTTCCATGAAAGAACAACTAAGTATATCATGATGTAAAATACTCTGTAGTGTGCATCACTGTGGCGTATAAGTGATGACTTAGGGACAGAGAAATCTAAGATGGAGTCAGTTTTAGCAAGAAGGGAGCCGGACAAGTGTGCATATGTGTGTGTGTGTGTGTGTGTGTGTGTGTGTGTGCAGGCATGTGTAGACTTTAGAGCTGTTCATAAGAGAAAATACACATGATATAAACAGAAGCAGAAAAAAAATCTTTATTCTTAGAGCTAGAGGAGAAACTTCATATGACTACAGACTGTGCATGTTGAACACAAGTTGTTTGATATACAAGGAATAAAATGTGAAGTAAATATAAGAAAAAGAGAATTCTTGACAGTCAAATGATATCTTTACTCCTCATGAAATTGTAGACCAATAGCAATCAAAAGTAATCCTTCCCAGTGTATAGATTTAAAGGACAAAACTTTTAAAAATTGTAAGAAATTTAATTTTAAAAACCTGAAAATTATGATGAAGTACCACATTATAATAAAATGTCTTTTAATATTACATACAGATTGGAGTCAACAAAAGAGAAATGGTACAGTAACAAGATTCATTCTGCTGGGACAGACAAACCACCTACAACTGCAGATTCTGATATTTGTCTTCCTCTTTCTCACCTATATGTTGAGTGTAACCGGGAACCTGACAATCATCTCCCTTATCATACTGGATTATCCCCTTAAAACAGCCATGTACTATTTCCTACAAAATTTCTCCTTCTTAGAGATCTCTTTCACCTCTGCATGTATTCCCAGGTACTTGTCTAACATAGCTACAGGGGACAAGGTCTTCACCTCTAATACTTGTGGCAGCCAAGTATTTTTTACTGACATTTTTGCAATAACAGAGTTTTTTCTCCTGGCCACCATGTCCAATGACCGTTATGTGGACATCTGCAAACCTTTGCCTTCTGTGACTATCATGAACAGTACAATCTGCAGAAGAACTATCCTTTGCTGTTGTGTGGCTGGCCTGTTGATTTTCATCCCCCCACTTAGTATGGACCTAAATCTGGACTTTTGTGATTCTAACATCATTGATCATTTTATCTGTGATGCATTTCCCCTCCTGAAGATTGCTTGTTCAAACACTTGGTTCATGGAACAGACTATTAAAATCTGTGCTGTGTTGATCCACATTATAACACGGATGTGTGTAGTTTTGTCCTACACTTATATCATGAAGGCAATATTAAGATTCCCCTCTGCCCAGCAAAAGAAAAAAGCCTTTTCCACGTGTTCTTCCCACCTATGGGAGCTGCATCTTCGTCTATATCAAACCTTCAGCAAAAGACTCAGTGGTGATTAATAAGGGTGTAACAGTGCTTACGACATCCATTGCTCCTATGCTGAACCACTTCATTTAAACCCTGAGGAACAAGCAGGTAAAACAAGTGCTCAGTGACTCAATCAATAAAATTCCAATATTTTCTAAGAAATAAGAAAATTTGAAGTCTGGTAAGCAAATATGGTAAACTCCCCAAATTCTCCACTCAGGTTAACCTTTGAAAGTACTCCAGGTTATACTGGACCAGTCTCTATTTCTCTCACAAAACTGTTTTTAAAACATGTCCAAACATAATAGGTATGTAAACATACCTGGCATTACATCCAAATAAGGAATAACAAAAACTAAAATAAAACTAAAGTATAGCTCCAAATTATACCACAAGTGAATATAATATATGTTAAAATATTATGTATTTTCCAACTAAAGAATGAATAATGTTCACCATTATTTCCCCCAATTCAAACATTGCTAATAATGTATTCATTGATCATTCAAATATGTATTAAGTAATTTCTTTAAGGCAAGCTCTCTTTCAGGTGCAAGAAATAGAGGAAAGAACCAAAGCAGTAAAGAAATACTCCATTGTACATGAGTAGGAAAAAAAAAGAAATACTTTGACGTTAAAAAGTTAAAAAAAAATCAAATTGTACTACAATTTAAAATGTTATTGGCTTTTTAAAAAATTCCTGATATTAAAAGGAAGCTGGTGAAAATGTATCATGATTATTTTGAGGAACTTAAGTATTTTGGTAAAGCAAAACACCTGCCAAATGTAAATGCATATTTTGAAATACCAACACAATGTGTTGCTTAAATAGCAAACAAATGTGAAAAAATGAAATGAAAGACATCAAGGAAATAAAAGTAACTAGATACATGGGATTTTGGAAAATTAGGAAAATAAAGGAATATGAAAATCTCTATATAAATTTATTACACATTTTTATCAAACGAGTTAAATATTGCTAGAACCCAAACTGTTTATCACAGAAATTTCCCCAAAGTAGTAGCTCATTCAACCCCTATGAAACAATGACCCCATCCTCCTACACTCCAGGCATTTGTCTGTTTTGATGTCTAATCTTTCAATTTGTTGTTTCAGTGTCAAAAAAACATTTTTCATTTTTGTTTGTCTGGCTTTGAATTTTTCAGCCTTCCGTTCTCACTTTACAAGTCACTCCTACTGGCAATTCGAACCTGCCCACTCCATTTGTCCCGCAAAACATGAAACATTCATCAACTAGTACTAGCCTGTGTTTCCTCAATCATATTTTCTCTTTATCGGTCTATATGCTTTATGACGGTCACTACTAAAAGCATAGATTTTGTCAATGTTGTTTTCTTATGTGTACACAGTGCTTGCTGTTTCCTATATGTTTAAAGAATGCCTTTCTCAAGTAGAAAAATAGCATCAAAGGGAGTTAAATATTTATTTATAACATTCTAAATAATTTTACCAACAAAAAAGAGAGAATTAAATATGTCAAACGATTGAAATAAATGATGAGTTTGGAGATTCTTGACTTTAACCATTGTATGGTGGGGAAAATGAAATTTATTAATAGATTCCTATGCATCTATAATTTTACATGTCATTGAAAATCATACAAACAGCACTGAAAAGATTTTCTTTTCCTTATCTTTATTTCATAAATGAAAAGTATAACTATCAGTATTCTATATAAGATATATTACCATCTATAATAGACTTCCAAATTAAAAAGAGCTTAAAATAATCAGCTCTTCTTTTCTCTTAAAAGTCTCAATTGTTTTGTTGATTCTTGTATTTGAAAACTCAATGGCTCACACCTCCTTTAATCACCTTGCTGCTTCCTACTTTATTGTTTTTATCTACCACATGGTCCAAGATGTCTCACCACTCTGAGTATATTCCCATCAGAAAAATGGAGGAAACCAAATATGTGTATGCCTTTTCTTAGTAGATACTATCAAAGATTTGCAGATCATTTCCTCTCTGATTGTATTGACTAGTATATAGTCAGTTGTTCGGCTTGAAGAGAAATTTTAAAATGTATTATTTAATAAATACCTATATATTCCAAGTTAAAAAATAATGACTTCTTGGTTTATGATAGATAAAGGGAGAACAGAAATTTTGGAATAGCTAGAAGTCCTGCCAGACAGTCTTTCTGACAGTTGAATATCAGAATATATATATATTTACATACAAATGTAAAATATATATGTATATATATTTTACACTGAAACCACTTTCCTCTCTTTTCCCTCTATTCATTCATTCTCATAAAAATCATCTATGACAAGTAGGTTTTATACCACATATGCAAGGCTGATTAGACACTTGAAAATCAATTAATGTAATACTTCACATCAACATACTGAAGAAAAATCACATCATATCTATAGATGAAGAAAAAGACATTTGACAAAATGCAATATCCATTCTTGATTAAAGAAAAAACCATCCGCAATCTAGGAATAGAGACTAATTTTCTCAAATTAAAAGAATAT
>JAQZBX010037652.1:0-23702 GCA_029593785.1 Cabassous unicinctus | reverse complement strand
GGTATTGGGGCTAGGGATTGAAACTGGGACCTTGTATGTGTGAAGCTGGTGCTCAACCACCGAGCCACATTGGCTTCCCTGACTTGGCTTTTTCATTTGTTTTGCCTGTTGTTTGTTTTTGTTTTTTCAGGAGGCACTGGGAACAGAACCCAGGACCTCCCATGTGGGAGGTGGGCGCTCAACCGCTTGAGGCATATCCACTCCCTTGATGCACTTTATAAAATAATTGCATCTAAAACAGCTTCCTTTCTTATATTAGAGTAAGTTTTATTTTAGGTATTTTTATTAATATCAAGGAGGTTCTCTTCTACTCCCATCACAAATCACAAATTGCATTGGAATTTACCATATATATACTTTTTTTCCTGTATCTATTGATATGATCATAGTTTATTTTCCTTCCTCTATGATCTATATTATATTCCCAAAATATAATACCTCCTATTTTATATTTGGTAACAATGTACTATTATTAATTTGTGGAGCCAGGTTAGATAAAGTTTTAGTTAGAAATTTTATGTCTATATCCATAAGTGAAATGATCTTATATTATTTTCTTAGACTGTCCTTAGCTCTTTTTGGTATCTATATTAAACCAGACTCAGAAAAAAAGTGCAATTTCTCCCTTTTTTTCCCTTCTGTGGAACAATGTGTAAGAAATAGGGACTGATTGTTCCTGAAGGTTTGGTAAACTCATCATGGTTTCTAGTACCTGTAAGGTTGGGTGAGTTTTTTCTTAACTTTTTCCATTTAAAAAAAAATGATCAATGGTCTATTTAAATGTAATTTCTTCTTGAGAAACTGTGGCATTATATATTATTTTCAGAAAATTGATTAATTTCTTCCAGAATTTTATATTCATGGGCACATGACCATTCTCTAAGGAACAACTCATCCTCTTGACCTCTTCAGAACAATTTCTCAAAGAAAATTAAAAAAAGACAAAGAAAGAAAAAAACAAAAAAGAAAAAAGATAAAAACAAAAATCAAAAATGACCCAAAATAAATAAAAATTAATTTCTCAGTTTACTCTAGCCAACATTGATTTTTTTCTCTTCCCCTTCCCCCCTTAAATTCAGGCAATATGATAGAGACTAGGTGGCATGATCTACCATTGCATTACATGCTAAACGATATTTTTAAATTGATTCATATGTGTAAGTTTGCATCCATCTCAGACTGTCACATTTTCTATCTTTTGACATCTGATTTTAAGGATCTCCATATAGAAGAACCTCCTTAATTATTGACATGCACCTACCTGAATATTTCTATATGTACCTTCTCACATTTTCATCATCTCTCCTATGATTGACTTGCTTTCCTTCTGTTTGAAACCTCTCAGTAGAAGCTATATGTGCCTCTCACGCAGCTTCCCAGTCTTACCATTTCTGTGACACTGGCAGATTTCAAACTGCCTCTCTGTGTCTGAGGGATTTTTGTTTTGTTTGTTTGTTTTGGAGGGGGATGCTGGAAGGCCATTCTCTGTCAGGCCAGAGGTGTCCAGGAATCAATATTTTCACAAGAAGCTTTCAACCAATGATTCTTTGAAGTTAATCCCTTGCCTTTTGGATGGGATGATTCTGAGGTATGTTTCCTTGCAAATTTAAGCTCAAGTCACATTCTGGGCTTACTTGTTTCTCTTCTCTTTATTACTTCCCCACTCTGGCACCTCCCATATAAATTCTCTGCACTTGACTCCTCTCAGTTTTCACTTCTGGGGAACCAATCTAAGACAAAGGTAAACCTCCTGCTTCTGATCATCCAAGTCTGGCAGAGCCTTAACAATTGAAATTAACATGCCTGATCCCCTTCAGGCCTTCTGAGCCTAATCCAAATCACTTTGGCATCTTCTTTTTGATCCCCAGAAATAGAGCTTGCTTTTACTGCATAATTTATTATTTCATAATAACAATACTGCTTTGAATTTCTATAGTGTTTTATGATTTGTCAGAATGCCTTGAGCTATAGAATCTATTAACCCGTATAGTTTGCGTCTTCATTTTTTTCATGCATATAAACTCTATTTACCCAATGATACCTTAAGGTCTTATATGGCAAGCGTATTTAGAAGGAACTGTGCTATGCACTTGACTGCTGACCATTGACCATGTGATGAATCAAATCAAATTGAACTGAACTGTATTAAATGGACACCAACATGTCCATGCTTAATGGCAAAGCCCCAGGATGTGTATATCCATTGCAGGTGATATGCCACACTAATGAAGGATGTTTATGTGGGAGGTTGTGGGAAGTGTGTGTGGGGGGGCATATGGGAATCCCTATAATTTTTGTGTAACATTTATGTAATCTAAGTATCTTCTAAAAAAAATTTTAAAAAATTTTTAATAAAAGAAAAACAAAGAAAACCCAGGGCCAATCCTAAGATATGGGGTTTCAGGAGGTCAATGGGAGCCACAGGCTGGGTTTGGAAAAGTACCCAGTAGCAGTCTCCCATGCAACTGAAGCAGGCCTATGGCAGAGCTGGACAGTCTCAAACTGTGTGGAAAAGCACCCCCAAGTAGAATCAACCAATACATTATTTGTGGCCATAAAGAATAAAGATACTGGTGTAATTTGAGATATAAACACAATAAAATAGTTTACAAAAAGGATAAGCATGAAAAACAAACTGGACACCAACAATTACATAACACAATTTGAGTCTAAAATTCCTATAAGAAAGTCACATACCATAATTCATTTCAACTGCAAAGCATATTTTGCATCTGCATATCATATTTGTGCTTTGCCAGAATGTATTATATTCCTGGGCTATGCAAGCATTTTTACAGACAGGAAAAAAATAGCCATCTTAAAAATCAAAAAAAGCTCTCAACCGTAGCTTTGTTTTGGTGGATAAAATAGTTATTTTCCTCTTCAGCTCATTTGATATTTTAGTTTCATAATTGTTTCCCTTTTGCCCAAAAGTTCTACCTCCCAAATTCAAACTCCATATCTTTACTCCTAAGCTGGATACATAGCCAACAGTGGTTTGTGTTGATAAATGGAATTTGAAAATTCAGTGAATAATTGCTGAGAGGTGGGTAATAGAAGAAGCTTAGAGTTCAGGGTTTGGCAAAAAATTGAGGTATTAGATGACCAAAGTGGAAAAGAACATCTGATAAATTTTATATATGCCACTGCCTTTCTTATCAAGGCAAAGATAAGAAACCAAAAATGAATATCTGTGTCTTACTAGTGGATATCCATTCAGAACGTGTTGTGGGGCAGAGTGAATGGAAGGAGGTAGGAACCTAAAAGGTTACACCATATGAGATTGTTTTTTAGCTAAACATTTTTTTTAAAGTCAGAAATGGCCACATACAAAGGGTAAAGTCAATCTAGCCAGTTTCCGTAACTTCAGATATTAACCCTTTTGGCTAATTTAAAAAGCATCTATATAATGTTTCAGTAACAATATTTATTTGTTAATTTTTCTTTTTTTTTTTTTTTAAGGAGGTACCAGGAATTGAACCCAGGACTTCGTACATGGGAAGCAGATGCTCAACCACTGAACTACATCTGCTCCCCTGGATTAAACATTTTAACAGCAAATGTCTCCCGAATAAAGAAAGAAGGAAAGTGGAATACAATTAGTGAAATAAATTATTTTTGCAGGTAGCAATGTAGCAATCATTAGGTCTGGATAAAAATCACATCTCTCTGTAAATTGATCTTTTCCCATCAAGTAGACCTGATGTGTAATGTTGCAGGATTTTGAATCATGCATGAGGATAGTATTGATGCTACTAAAATACCATTCAGCATGGGGTAATATAGCAATGCATTGGATATTAAAGACCTAGAAGCAAGAGATTCTGAATCCAATTTCCAATAACCAGTCCCCTGAGACATCCAATTCTGCAGTTGAGCCAGTTAAAAAAAAAAAGTGAAAGATGTCAACAGCAGTAATATTGAAATGCATTAACTGTAAAATTGTGCTGGTGCACATAATGACAGTCATAGGACTAATAACACTTTGCAATTAAATAGCACTTATCTTCCTAGGAGTTCAAAGTGCTTCCCAATACAATATTGAACAACCTTATGATGCAAAGAAGGAAAATGCTTCCACTAAATTCATGGAGGAAAGAAAGCATTTTATGTCAATGGGATATGGCTTTTTATCAAAAATGACAAGAAGTGGTCCATCTAGTAATGATTTTGCTCCTGGCAGATATTAAGGGACATGGTATAAGGAAGTGTATGTATCCTTTATCATCTTAGACTCAAAGTTTCTAGAAATTGAGTTCTGGTTCTGCATTAATTCTCCAAGTGACAAAGACGCTTTTCTAACTGCTTTTGTCTCCTCATCTTTAAATTGAAGATAACACACATTGCATATGTGTGCAATTACCATGGTTCAACTGAAGAGTTTATTTTTGTTGTTTGGTTATATTGTATTGTCACTGCTCTCTTAGGACACACATATAAATAGGATTTATGCTATTCATAAGGTGTTCCAGTTTTTAGAACAATACTGTCATTCAACTAGTACTCTTGCCAAAACACTACAAATTTCTGCATTGCCAACCTCACTTGCGTGTTTCATCAAATACCATTTAAAATTGAAAGCACTTTGAAAAGCATTAGATAAATGAGTTATTGCTATTAGCCTAATTGTCCTTTATCACCCATTATGGATCCATCATCATGAATTTATTGAATAGATGGGATAATAAAGCAGAGATTGGTTGCACTAAAAAAGGAAACATATTTCCAAAATGAGAATTCTCTTGAACTGCCCCTTCCCAAGAAATTTCTACTTTGCTTATATATGAGCCATTCATGGAAGAGTCTCTTCTATATCACTGTGTCTTGTGATTTCCACTCTACAAGTTGCACAAAACTGAGAATTCACACATTCATTGATGGAGATGAAGATAGGTCAACACTGCTGGAAGATAATTTACCTCATCAGTGTTATAATCGATACTTCTAATTTAAACCCTGGGTTAAATCCTTAGTTCTACTCTGGCTTTATCACTACTTACCTATGTGATCCTGGCAAGTCTCTAAATTTTATGCTAACTAGGTGTCTTCTTCCAGAAAACAGAACTTACAATCATATGAAAGACTGCAATGATAGTCAAATTTTAAGTGTGAAAATATTTGAATGAATGTAAACTGTCATGGGAAAGTAAATGACTGTTGTTTTGATTTTTAGATAGTTTGCTAACCAACACTCATGTTGATTTGTTCTGTTGAAACCCAAAACCTGGATGACTTAATGATATCTATGTCTACTACAGACATAGTTGGAGAAAAGCGGAAAAATAAAAAAACAACCTTAGGATACATGCTAGAATGGCACATAGTTTTTTAAACCACCATTATTCTGGTTATCTGTTTAGATTTAGACAAGGCAAACTTTTCCAAGTTTCAGAGAATATATATGTGAGGATTTGTGAAAGTACTTTGTAATGCATATGGAATTTGTCTGTGTAAGCTATTATTTCCATAATGTTTATATACCAGGTTATACTTCTGATTAATAGCCCATATGAATTTTCATGATGTGAAAGTGACCATCCATAGGAAAAATATATTTCATTGGCATGTTTGACTAACATTGGGTTATCATTGGCATGTTTGAGATTTATGAATTTGTGCACCTGAGATGCATTGCTTATTTGTGTATCTACAAACAGATCCCCATCAAGTTTATTGATGATCTTTTTGATACTCACTTCCCATCCTTCTGTCTTCAGAAACAGATTCTGGATGTAATACATTATATGAAGAGAACATCTCTCTGTTGATTCTTTTCCTTGGATGCCACAGATTAAATAAAATAACTACATTCCTAACTTGAAACATCTCAAGAAGGAAACTTTGGGTTGCTTCAGTTTAGAGGAGACTTTAAAAGCTTTGAAAATGCTCTTAAAGTTATACGGATTTTTTTTCCATTTTATAGTCAGTCAAAAATTATATTTTAAAATTCTACAGTTCAAGGGGAAAAGCAATTATCAAAATGCAATAAACTTCTAAGTAAAATACAAATTGCTTCTGTGGCCTTAACTGCTAAAATAGAGAGTTTCTGTAATGTGTTTCATGAGTCAGTCAGCGGGATTCTTTCCCCACATTCTGACACTCAGGAGAGGGGAAGCCATCACAAAACTTTAAGAATATGCTCCAAGAGGTGCAAGACTTGAGCAAATGGTGATGAGTTAATATTTGGCATTTTTTGTTTTATTCTTGTTTTTGTTTGGTCTCTTCTTTTGACAGCTTTTTCTCTTGGTAAAGTCATTCCTGACACAAAGCCTGGCTCTTACTCTTTGAGAGCAGGGAGTGAGCTGGGAAAACAGCTGTCATCAAGGTGTGACTTGAGAATCCTAGTGCCTTGCACATTGTAGAAATGTAATAAATATCTGTTGGTTGATCACTTTTCTTAACTTAATTCATTTTTATTTTACACCAGACTACAGAGCATTTAGCTCACTTAGAGACCTAGAATTAGGAATTTAGAAGGGATTTTAGCCTACATCTAATCCAACCTCAGACAAGAGAAGGCGTCCTTTCTGCAATACTGATTGTCATCCACCTTCCCTTTGAACCCTTTCAGTGTGGTAGAAAAAGTACTTCTGAGGCAACCTAGTCTGTTGTTGGAGTCTTAGGTTTATAAAACGCTTTATCAAAACCTTTCTCATTTTAAATTCCACCTAGGTTTCTAGATCTAACTTCTGTAGCATCACAGATTAAATATTTACATAGGATGAGGTAGAATAAAAAAAGACTTGTCTTCAGAATTTGACCATCATGAGTTGGGTTTGGTCTCTGCCATTTAACAGCTATGAACATGCCACATGGACAAATTTATTACTCCCCATATCAATTTTCGTTTTTACATATACAAATTGGTGAGACACTACCTAGCTAGCAAGTTGCTGTGCAGTATACATGTGATTAACTTTGAAAAATGTGTCATCAACTACCTAGGATGGTGATGTTGCTCTTTTCCTCTTCCAAGATTCTAGTGTCATCCCTTGAAATAGTCATTCATTATAGTAATTTTATTACATATCCTTGAATTATATTTCCCTATACCAAAGGAACAGTTTTTCTCACTCACTTGTCACTTCTATATAATGCCCCACTTGGAGATATATATGCTGAAAAAGACTGTAGTTTTGGCCCCCTCAAGACCTGTTTTATTCCTTCCAATTCTTTATAACCATTAAAAGATTACTACCATGCTGGGACAGGTATTTTTTAAATTAATTTATTTATTTAAAAGAATTTTTAGATGACATAAATGTTACATAAAAAATATAGGAGATTCTCATATATTACACTCTCTCCCTCTCCCACTCTTTCCCACATTAACAAGATCCTTCATTAGTGTGGTACATTTGTTACAACTGATGAACAAATATTGAAGCATTGCTACTAACCGTGGATTATAGTTTATATTATAGTTTACACTCTGAGGGACAGGTATTTTAACTCTCCCCTTTGTTTGTCCATTCCATTACAAATCATTTGCTTATCTGTTGTTTCAGCATAACTTTTCCCTTTGGATGTGACTGAGTCTAGCGGCTATAGCTTAAGTTGACCAGAATAAGAAAAAAACAAAAGGTCCATATGCTGTAATTATTTAGTGTAATTATTTTCCCAGTATGAAAATGCTTTTGGAAGAGTAACACAAAAACAACAATCAAAAAAGAAAAGGATTAGTTGATTACAATAGGAAATGAAAATGAAATAAGAAATGAAGCCTTAAAAAAACAGATTAGATCATCTTACATGTTTTTATACTGAATATGGCAAGAAAGGAGAAAGGTAGATATATAGGTGATAGTGAGTGGTAGTTTACAAGAGAGTTTGGCAGATATCAAAGACAATTTTCAGTTCCTTCAATTTTGCGAAGACTGTAGTCAGAAATCTATCTCTAGTAATATTTCCAAGTTTCTAGAGCTTATTTCTTAGGCTCAAGACTCCTATACATACCCATTAAATTCATGCCCACAAATACATATGGGTGGGAAATGTACCTATAATTGAGGTTTTAGAATTTTATGTGGCAGATGTATAAAATACTTAAATTGGATATTAACCATTCCTCTTCGTGAACACCATTTAGTCTGCTACTTGAGTTACATACTTACCTCTCTGTAAGCTCCAGCTTTTCATATTTTTCTTTTTTCTTTCCTACACATTTCTTTCCCATCACCGACCCCCAATTCTCCACCCTAGATCTCTCTCTTATCTTTCTCATCTCATCTCGATATTTCTGTCTTATGTGGACTCCCTCTTTTTTGGTTCATTACTACTATGCTCTAAATTAGTCCCTCTTCCATGGTTATGCATAGTAGGTTTGCTCTCTACTTTCAAATGAGTTGTCTAGCCAATTTTTATATACATATATATATATATTTATGAAGATTTAGTAACATGATAAGTGAAATAAAGTGGTCAATCTACTCTAGGTCTCATCCCTCAGGCACACAAAAGTGCTGGGAAAGATTTTGACATTTTACTTTCTCCTTTCTCCTTCCCCTACAAGAGGAACTTGCCATTTGGTCCAACCCAACAACACAGGGCCAGGGAATGCAATTCCATTATGTGACCAGGGACAAGCAGCACCAATGATTGTCACACTTAAAAGCAATTTAAAAAGTGAGCAATGATTCACACTTAACTTCATGAACTCAAAGCACCATAACATACCACCTTTCTATATGAGAAAAAGAAGACCTTTGCTCAACCTCGAACTTTCTATAATAAACATGGGCAAATCCTAGAGCAGATGTTCCCAGCCTGATTATGCATAAGAATCATCTGAGGAGCTTTCAAAAGTGCAGTTCCCAGGCCACATCCCCAGAGAGTATGATTCAATAAGGAAAAGCAAGGTTTTTTGAAAAGCCACCTTGATCTGTAGCTAGCTTTGGGATACACTGATTTAATCAAACTGTTCTATTTTTTTTTCTCACCTATAAAAATGAGATAAGAATTACTGAACCAAAGCATGATCAAACCTGGGGTCCTTATGAAAAGCATAGTTTATAAGATCCTTTCCCTAGAAAATCAGATTCAGTATGTCCTAGATTTTTGATAGTCAAAGTTAGGTGGATGAATTAGCTGCTTAACCTGTACTTTAAAGGTGAGAAGCAATCTCTGCTTCAGGAGGGCTCAGGAAACTGTTTTAATAAGCATGCCAGGTTTAGTTTAGGAACCACAACTAAATAATTTTTATTCTTTTTTCAGTTCCTAAATTGTATAATCAGATATTTTCCTTCCAGTTAACTTGCAAGCTTCTTAGAGACAGGGGCTGTATCCAATATTTCTTTGAGTCCCTATTTACACACAATAGTGCATTGTACATGGGTCATTGTTGAATAACTGCTCATTGAGGGGAAGGGAGATGGAAAAGGTAGTGAGAGAGATGATAGGATTTTCTTACCATAAAATAAATTTTGAAAATATAAATAATAATAATAAGGCAGAAATGGAAAGGCAAGGGTGGATTACCAGTCCAAGGAGAACGTAAATCCCAACTGGAAATAGATTGTGTTTTTATTCCACTTTTCCCATAGTGCCAGAAATGAGTTTATCCATATCGATTACTAAATGATATTTGTTGAATTGATTTTGATAGAAAGAGTAAGAAAGATAAGGTAAAAAAAAAAAAAATCCATCAAATCATGGGGATTTCATGTATTGGGGGGTATTTTGCATTATTTTGGATGGTTGCTTTTAACAGATAAATCAATATTTAGTGTCAAACTTTTGTCAGATAGTGAAGGAAATATGTAAAACTAAACATTTGTTTACATCAGAAGATTAAATAGGCACAGCATTAGAATATTCAATAGCAGTATTATGATAGATAAGTTGTCAAAGAGAACTTCAGAAACCACTCAAAGATTAAAAAAAAAAAAGATAAATATACAGCTTTTCTTCTGATGTGATGTCTCTTGCAACTTTAGTTTTAAATATGTATGACTAAAACCTTACTGCTTTATCCTACTCTTCAAACAACCAGAAGGGAAGCTCTTCCCCAGGGGGCTGGGAAACCAGCAAACTTAAGAATGCAAATTAAGTGGGATCATTGGTGGTGGGAGGGGAATGAAGGATACTGGACTACAAGCAGCCTTTCTTACAGGAGAATATTTCCATGGTCCTTTGTAGTACTAATTTGCATGATTCAGTGCAAAATATTACTCATCTTCAAGTAGTCAAATAAAAATTAAAAAGCAGAAATCTGAGCATTTTTTTAGTATTCAAGTACTTGAAATTATTGGTGGAGGATAGAAAAGATAGAATTTTGAAGGACTTTATTTCATTCTTGTTTAGATGTTTGATGTGAGATAGATAATCAAAGGACGGCAAAACTAGCCAAAGACGAAAGGGTTAAAACTATTCCAACACATGTTGGTCCAGTGTCATTATATTCAGGGCCAATTTTAACTTTCTGAAGTGAGCAATTTGAGGAGCCATTTAAGTGCAAAAATGATATTTTTTTCCCCTTCACAAAGTCTCTAAGCTGCAAAATTGAACATTTCTATGAAAATCACATTTTTCAGCCTAGTGATGCAATTGTGAAGGACAGGGCAATTGAGTGCACTGTGAAAAGTTAATGTGTTCTACTGACATGGCACTCAGAGGCCAAGTAGATCAAACTCTTTCTTTTCCCAAAAATTCAGCACCTTCTTTCTGTATACCTAGGGAAATCTTCTACCATGAAGAGATTTGAAGATGCATGAGTGACCATACATATCCTAATATGCTCTCATTTTCATTTTGTTAAGGAATGCCTTTGCACTGCCCCCACCTCTGAATCTAGACCAAAGACCACCACACAGAGAAGTCAGCAGCTCTGAACACCTGGGTGGAATAGTGGCAGCTAACAACATAGTAAATGTTTAAAAACAAAACTTTGATTCACTTAGTTTGACATAACACTGTCTAATTTCTAATTTAATGTCTACATTTTCCTTTGGACACTTTTGATACTGAAACAGGTACAGAATACCACTGTCCATTATTTCTTCTATCTCCATTAAACCTAGAGTCAATTATTTTAATGCCACAACTCAGGATAGAAAATGCAAATGCATTCAGCAAACATTTATTGTGTAACTACTGAATATTTGACAACAAAGGAAGAAACAGGACAAAGAGTTTGCTTTCTAGAAGTTCCTCTTCTACTAATACCTAGAAGTATTTATTGTATGTAACATAAAGTTTGACTTTAAATCATGTGTTATATTGTCATGTTGTTTAATAGTTTAATAAAAGCTGATTCTATTATCCTAACTAAATAATACATTTTATGAAGTCACGTGTAATGTTTGGTACTTTTTCTTTTAATTCCCCAGAATGCCAAGCACATGAAGTAGGATTAAAAAATATATTTTCCATTGTGTTCTGCCCAATTACTCCACCATATTTTTATACCTTTGAAAAAAATCTATATATTGACCATTTGGATTCAGAAAACTAAAGTGGAGTCTATATTTTATCTTTTACAATGGTAGAAGTTGTAATAAATAACAAATGCCCATTAAAGTTAGCTTATTTATTCTTCATTATATCTGAAATCTTTAGATAAAATGGGGCTTTAAAAATGTGTGCCGATCAATGCATATTGACTCTTCAGTATGGAGAGAATACATGTAAAATACCACCAGGTATTTTAAATCAAGTGAAGTTATTAAATTACAGTGGAAAAATAAATATTAGGATAAATGGTGGAAATTTTTATGAAAATGATCCAAAACTAACTGTTTTTGATGAAAGGAAATGTCTAATAAGTGCTGTTTAGATGTGGCATATGGGAAAAAAAAGACAATGGATAATTTAAAGTTTGATTTTGATGGCTCATTGTTTATCTGGAGAGAGCAAAGCACTTGAGAGTTGGCCCTTGAGCTACACCTTCAAGCAACTTACATTCCATCCAGAAACATCTGGTCTCGGCTCAGAGAAGCAAGAAGTCAAGAAGCACTTACTCCTGGATGAGGAGGTGCAAACTAAGTGAACTTATTTAAATTTGTACCTGAAGGATGATAATGGCCCTAGGAATAACCTAGCTAACAAATATTTCCAGCACAGAAAGAATATGTGGCAGAGGGATAATTATAGCCCAATATCCATTCTTTACTTAATTAATAGAGTTTTAGCCAAGTACATGACCATCCAACTAAAATCTACTTTCCCAACTCTGCTTTGCTGCCAGCTATGGCCATGTGACCAAGCCCTGGCCAATGAGATGAGGAGAATTGATGCATGTCTGTGTCAGGTGAAAAAATTCTTGAAAGAATTACTGTGCACTGTCCTGGTTCCTTTTTCTATCACCTGTTCAAAAATGTGGAAGACATGTGTTGAGAATGGCATCACCTCCATCAGTCCTAGACTTCTTACATGACAGAGAAAGAGACTTCTATTTTTTTAAAGCAATTATCTTTTCCTCCCATCCCCTCCCTGTCTCCCTTTCCCTTCCCTTCTATTCTTCTTCATCTAGCTAAGCCAATATTTCAACTAATATCAATAGTTTACTTACTTTGATTTTATGAGTCAATGTAAAACAACACACATTGTTAGTCTTAGTAAGCATGTTACTAAGAGTACACAGTTATGAAGCTCGAATGATAAATATATAGTGAATAAATTATATAATTGATTTGGAAGTAAGTAGCAGGGATAAAATAAAAAAAGATCAGAGAAGATTATACTTGTAAAATCAACATTAGTATCAAAAGCTGTGAGCTGCTCCAAGAGGTAATCTAGGACATGAAAATTATTGAGGAAAGGCATATGAACTGTGTTTAGAGACTAGTACTCACCCTTTCTGAATGAGTGACTAACAATGGCATCTTCTTACCCACTGTAGGGTCAGGGACCACGTATATCCCACTTACTGAAGTCATTTTAAAAATTGAAGTGGGTCAGACTAACAGTCAGAGCTTAATGTTCTCACAAAAACAATGGAAAAAGAGCCAAAAGCTGTCCAAAGGAGCTGCTTTGGGGGTCAGCAGACCAGGACAGTGCTACACAACTCCCAGGAGGATGAGGGAGAGAGGCGAAGAAGCCGAAACAATGAACCTGAGTTACCAAGCCCCCAAGGTGGCCAGGAAGGGCTCCCCTCCCCCACCCCAAGGTATTAAGCTGGGGTAAAACTCCTGCCTGGTTCACTGCAGTGGACTGAGAGGGGAACAGACATCTTCTTCATCAGTCAGCTGTTCCAAGAAAAAAAGGGAAAGGTAGTCAGGGGGGCATTTCTTCAGTGAATTCAGCCAGCAGAACCTGCTTTGAATCTCTACTCTGGTGATTCAACACAGGAACACAAGAAAGCTCAGACTGAAACATTGCGGAAGGGTGCATTGAGGTGCGCCATCTGCTGGCCAATCTGGAAACTGGCAATTGCATGGACAAAAATTGTTCTCAGTTCTCTGTATCCTACAACTGGGAGAAAATCTGCACCCCACTAGTGAGTCCCTGGCCTGATTTTGATAATTTAAGCTGGGCAATTTTAAAGACTTAGAAAAAGAATCAAATATCAAAAAGCTGTGGGAGGAAAAAATAGGCAAGAGAGAGAAATTGGCCATCAGAGTAAATTCACCAACATATTCAGATGCCTAGACATCAGCAAACAATTACAAGTCATACTAGGAAACAGGAAGAGATGGCCCAGCCAAAAGAACTAACCAAATATCCTGAAGAGATACAAGATTTAAGACAACTAATCAGTAGTAACCAAACAACTCTCTTAAATTACTTGAAATAATTTAAAGAAAACATGACTAAAGAAATAAAGGATGTTAAGAAGACACTTGGAGAGCATAAAGAACCATTTGAAAGCCTGCAAAGAAAAGTAACAAACCTTAAGGGAATGAAAGACACAATGGATGAGATTAAAAATATATTAGAAGCACATAAGAGCAGATTTAAATTCCTCAAAGACAGAATTAGTGATTTTGAACACAGAATTTCTGAACTGGAAAAGACAGGAGAACAGAAAGAGAAGAGAATGGAAAAAATGGAACAGAATCTCAGGGATTGAATGACAATGTGAAATGCACAAACATTCATGTTATCAGTGTCCCAGAAGAAGAAGAGAATGGAAAAGGAACAGAAAGAAAATTTTAGGAAATAATGACTGAAAACTTCCCAACCCTTATGAAAGAAATAAATATTAATTACCAAAAAGGATAAAGCACCCCAAACAAAATAAATCCAAATTGACCTACCCTGAGACACCTATTCAGACTGACAAATATCAGAGATAAAGAGAGGATTCTGAAAGCAGCAAAAGAAAAGAAAAGCATCACATACAAGGGAAACTAGGTAAGAGTAAGTGCCGACCTCTCATCAGAAACCATGGAGGCAGGAAGACAGTGGTATGATGTATTTAAGGTACTGAAAGAGAAAAACTGCCAGCCAAGAATGCTGTATCTGGCAAAATTGTCCTTCAAAAATGAGGGTGAGTTCAAAGTCTTCACAGACAAACAAAAATTGATAGACTATGTTACCCAAAGACCAGAATTGAAAAAAATACTAAAGGGAGTGCTGAAGCCTGAAAGGAAAAAACAAGGGCAAAAGATTTGGAGAAGGGTTTAGAAATGAAGATTATTAGGAAGTGTAAACTAAAGAATAAGAAGACAGACAATAGAATGATATGACGACAGAGAGCCGAAGGACAAAATAGATGAAGTAAGTAATGCTTTTATAGAAATAACATTGAATATTAATGGCTTGAAGTCCTGAATCAAAAGATATAGACTGATAAAATGGATTTTAAAAAAATGAGCCATCAATATGTTGTCTAAAAGAGACCCACCTCAGACATAAGACACAACCAGGTTAAAAGTAAAAGGTTGGGAAAAGTTATTCCATGCAAATAGTAACCAAAAAAGAGCTGGAGTAGCGATACTAATATCCCAAAAAAATAGATTTCAAATGCAAAACTGTAATAAAGGAGGAAGAAGGCCATTATATATTAATCAAAGGGGCAATTCACAAAGAAGAAATAACTATACTAAATATTTATGCACCTAACTTGAATGCCCCAAATACATGAGGCACACACTGGCAAAACTGAAGGGAAAAATAGATGCCTCTACAATAATAGTTGGAGACTGCAATACACCACTCTCAGTATTGGACAGACCATCTGGACAGGGGATAAATAAAGAAATATGAATAATATGGTAAATGAGCTAGACCAAACAGATATCTATAGAACATTGCACCCCAAAAGAGCAGGATATACATTCTTTTCAAGTGCTCATAGATCCTTCTCCAAGATAAACCATATGTTGGGTCACAAGACAAGTATCAATAAATTTAAAAAGATTGAAATTATATATAACACTTTCTCTGATCATAATAGAATGAAGCTGGAAATCAATAATGGATGGAAAAAGAGAAAATTCATAAATATATGAAGACTAAACAACACACTCTAAATAATCAGTGGGTCAAAGAAGAAATTACAAGAGAATTCAGCAAATATCTTGAGATGAATTAAAATGAGAACACAACATATTAAAACCTATGGGACACTGCAAAGGCAGTGCTGAGAGGGAAATTTATAGCTCTCGGTGCTTCCATTAAAAAAGAAGAAAGAGCTAAAATTGAAGATCTAACTGTACACCTAGAGGAACTGGAAAAAGAACAGCTAACTAATCCCAAACCAAGCTGAAGGAAAGAAACAGTGAAGATCAGAGCAGAAATAAATGAAACTGAGAACAAAATAACAGAGAGAATCAACAAAACCAAAAGTTGGTTCTTTGAGAAGATCAACAAAATCGACAAACCCTTAGCTAGACTGAAAAAGAAAAAAGGAGAGAAGATGCAAATAAATAAAATAAGATATGAGAGGAGGAAATTACCACTGACTCTGCAGAAATGAAGGAGATCATGTGAAGATCCTATGAACAACTGTATGCCAAAAAACTAGACAATATAGAGGAGATGGAGAGATTCTTAGAAACACACAAACCACCTACACTGACCGTTGAAGAAACAGAAGACGTCAACAAACCAATTATAAGTGGAGAGATTGAAACAGTCATCAAAAAACTCCCAAAGATGAAAAGCCCAGGACCAGATGGCCTCACAGGTGAATTCTACCACTCACTGAAAGACGATCTAATACTAATCTTGTTCGAGATTTTTTCTTCCAAAAAATTGAATAGGAAAGAATGCTACCAAACTCATTCTATGAAGCTAACATCACCCTAATACCAAAACCAGATAAAGATACTACTAAAAAAGAAAATTACAGATCAATATCTCTATGAATATAGATGCAAAAATCCTCATCAAAATACTTGCAAACAGAATCCAAAAGTACATTAAAAGAATTATACACCACAATCAAGTAGTTTTATCCCAGGTATGCAAGGGTGGTTCAACAGAAGAAAATCAATTAGTGTAAAAATCACATTGATAAATTGAAGAAGAAAAATCACATGGTCCTCTCAATTGATGCAGAAAAGGCATTTGGCAAAATACAAGAAATACTTTTCTTAATTAAAACACTCCAAAAGAAAGGAAAAGAAGGAAGCTTTCTCAATATGGTAAAATGCATATATGAAAAACATGCAGCTAGCATAATACTCAATTGTGAAAGACTGAAAGCTTTCCTCCTGAGATCAGGAAAAAGACAAGGATGTCCACTCTCACCATTGTTATTCAATATTGTACTAGAGGTTCTAGCTAGAGCAATTAGGCCTAGATAATGAAATAAAAGGCACCCAAATAGGAAAGGAAGAAGTAAAACTTTCACTATTCACTGATGATATGATCCTATATCTAGAATCTCCTGAAAAATTCACAACAAAGCTACTAGAACTAATGGACGTGTTCAGCAAAGTGGCGGGATACAAGATTAATACGCAAAAATCAATAGCGTTTCTATACACTACAATGTGCAATCTGAAGAGGAAATCAGAAAAAAAAGATCCAATTACAATAACAACTAAAACAATCAAATATTTAGGAATAAACTTAACCAAGGACATAAAGGACCTGTATTCAGAAAACTACAAAACATTGTTAAAAGAAACCAAAGAAGATGTAAATAAATGGAAGGACATTCCATGTTCATGTATTGGAAGACTAAATATCGTTAAGATGTCAATTCTACCCAAACTGATTTACAGACTCAACACAATAACAATAAAAATCCCATCAGACTTTTTTGCAGAAGTGGAAAAAACAATTATCAAATTTATTTGGAAGTGTAAGGGGCCCGGAATAGCAAAAAATATCTTAAAAAAAAAGATCAAAGTTGGAGGACTCACTTCCTGACTTTAAAGTATATTACCTAGCTACAGTGGTAAAAAAAAACAGCATGGTATTGGCATAAAGACAGACACATTGATCAATGGAACCGAATCGAGAACTCAGAAATAGACCCTTACATCTACAGTCAAGTGATTTTTGACAAGGTGGTCAAGCCCTACCAGCAGGGCCATAACAGTCTATTCAACAATTGGTGCTGGCAGAACTGGATAGCCATATCCAAAAGAAAGAAAGAAGACCCCTATCTCACACCTTATACAAAAATTAACTCAATATGGATCAAGGACCTAAAATATAAAAGCAACCATAAAATTCCTAGAAGAAAATGTAGGAAAACATCTTCAAGATCTTGTGGTAGGTGGTAGTTCCTTAAATCTTACATCCAAAGCATGAGCAACAAAAGAAAAAATAGACAAATGGGACCTCCTCAAAATTAAACATTTTTGCACCTCAAAGGACTTTTGTCAAAACGGTGAAAATGCAGCCAACTCAATGGGAGAAAATACTTGGCAATCCAATAAGGGTTTAATACCCATGATATATAAAGAGATCATACAACTCAACAATAAAAAGACAAACTACTTGATTTAAAAATGGGCAAAAGACTTGAAAAGACAATTGTCCAAAGAAGAAATACAAGTGGTGAAGAAACACATGAAAAAATGTTCAACACTAGCAATTAGGGAAATGCAAATCAAAACTACAATGAGATATCACTTCACACCTATTAGACTGGCTGCCATTAAAAAGTTGGAAAACTGTAAATGTTGGAGAGGATGTGTAGAGATAGGAATGCTTATTTACTATTGGTGGGAATGTAGAATGGTACAGCCACTTTGGATAACTGGCAGTTTCTAAGGAAGTTGAATATAGACTTGCCATGTAACCTAGATATATAGCTAGTACTAGATATATAGCTAGAAGATCTGACAACAGACACATGAACAGACACCTGCACACTGACGTTCACAGTGGCATTATTCACGATTGCCAAAAGTTGGAAACAACCCAAGTGTCCATCAACTACTGAATGGCTAAACAAATTGTGGTGTATATACATGATGGAATATTATGCAGTGTTAAGAAGAGATGAAGTCTTGAAGCATATGACAACATGGATGAACCTAAAGGACATTATGTTGAGTGAAGCAAGCCAGACACAAAAGAATAAATACCATATGATTGTGCTATTATGAACTAAATATATTGTGGAAACTCATGGGGTTAATAATTAGAATATAGGTCACCAGAAACAAGAAGGAGGGTAGAGAATGGAAAGCTGAGGTTTAATCTGTGTAGAATTGGTAAAAAAGTAGTTTGTAAATCTTTGGAAATGAATAGAAATGGTGAAAGCATATCATGGTATTTTTAACTAGCAAAATAACTAGCTATTGAATGGGTATGACAGTGGTTGAAAGGGAAAGTATAAGGTCATGTATATTACTAGAAGGAGAGCTAAAAACTGTAACATGGGACTGTATAAGATAGTAAAACCTCACCTAAGACACGAATATGGGTGCATATTGCATATATAAGACTGTTTTTACAAAATACAAATAAAAATATACTACAGAGAAGGAAAAACAATTGCAGGTATGTACAGCAGGCAAGGCATACAGAGATTGAGAGGTGATGAATTTTGTTTGTTTGTTTTTTGTTTATTATTATTATTGGAATAATAAAGTGCTCTGGGAATGAGTACGGTGATGAATGCACAACTATGTGATTACACCAAATACCACTGATTGTGCTCTTTGGATGGGTTTATGCTTTATTAATATGTAACAATAAAACAGATTTATTAAAAAAATTGAGGTGAATTCAACAACATTATATTTTGAAATTCCAGTTGGGAGTGGAGGATTGGGTTGAAGGGGCAGCATATGGGCAACGAGAAACTGGAGGAAATCAAGGTGAGCCAGGTAACATCTCAGACCCCTGAAAGGTCAGGCCTGTTTAGATTATAAGAAGTGGAAATCAGTCTGTTTGTCACATCTATTGCCAAAAATTTCTGTGGAACATCAAAAAGACAACTCTAAAATTTTCTGTGGGAGAATTAACATTTAGTTGTCTATAGCAATAGAAAAATGAAGAAAAAAAAACTTGTGTCCTATGATAGACAACGTGATAATCCCCATTATATTTTATTTTCAAGATCCCTAACAAATCACATCTTTGTACATGAAGCTATGAATATCCACTTTTATGAGCATTGCGTTTTGCTTGACACTAAACAAATACATGGCAAAGTAGACAGTTTCCATGTCACCTTGGAGGCAATGTGAGGTAACGACATCATCTCTGACCTGGCCGTAATGAACAGCAGGTTTCTCTTGCAGCCTTCTGACCGCCTTCTGATTATGACTAATATCATTGGGCTCAGGGCCCATGAGCAGCTTTTAACTTCACTCATTTGCCAATTTACTCAGAGCTATTGATCCAGTAAATTCCATACAGATGAAGTCAGATCCCAAGGATGAGCATGTATTTTCTTACCATATTACAAAAACGATTATAATGTCCCAAAAGGGTACTTTTCAACTCATTCAGATGCATGAAAAAATGTGTTTTCCACAAAATTTAATATGTAGGACACTGGCAATTTTGATGAATAAACATTTCCTTTAAAATAAATATATACACACACTATATTATATATATTTAATTATATAATTGTATATACATAATTTTGTATACGCAATATCCTTAATTGCCCCATTTTGTTGTGAAAAGAAATTTCACATTTGTATTATTAAAAATATATGCTCTTATGTATGTAATTTAGAGAAGTTTATGTTTAGGAAATACAATTGCACAGCAGAGCTTTGGGCAAAAGATAAATTTATGACAATTACTTTCACCTGCTGAAGCCCCATTCATTCTTCAAGACTCAACTCTACTGTAATCAATGTTTCAAAACTTTCTAGACACACATCCTGCAACTTTTCTCCCTTCTGTGAAATTCTATGACTTTAATGACTCCTAAATTCCACTTACTGGGTTTTTTTACACAGTATTATAGCTATTTATAAACTATTTTTGTCTCCATTACCACATTTAAGTGTCTTAACAACAGAAATCCAATTTGCCTTTGTCTTTACATGGGCCTTTACACAGGGTCTTTCTCAAAACTAATGTGTTACAGATTGCTAATTGTCCACCTAAATCTGCTTTTGCCTTCTTCCACAGTAATTGAGGGGAAGATGAAATATGACTGCTCAGTTTGGGGCTGTGATTCCCAGCCTCTCTTTCAGCCTGAAAAGTTCTTCTTCCATCAATGGAACATGAGCAAATATAACATGTGCAACTTCCACTTGATTTGCTTAAGATGTCTATTCTAGCCCTGAACTTCCTGTCTTTCTCCCTCTGTGCTAATGCAAATGCCATTGACAGCAATAACCTTGGAAACTGCACACTGAATACAGTAGAATTCCCATCCGCTTGGGTCCCTGGAGCAGAGCTCTGGACATCCTCAAATCCTCACCTTTGACTGTTTTATGGAAGAGAAATCAACTTTGCTCTTTTTTTTTTCACTGATTTGGGAAATTTCTATTATGGAAGCTCTGCCTACCCTACTACAATTGACGTGAGCTAAATACTTACTGCTTGCATGGATGGACAGAGATGTTTGCATGGATGGATACATGAATAAAGATAGTTTGAGCCTAAATACTGGGGTTGTGCCTAAGGAAATGAAAAAGAAATGGCATCGTGGCATTGATTTTCCAGAGGTGCTGGAAGAAGAGAATAGTCAGACTCAGGACTTAATTAGAAAGACAAAGTAGGCTCCTTAAACAAAGATAGAGGATAGTCTGCGCTAGAAATGCTATTTTGATGAAGTGGAAGAAATTAATTCAAAACTATTGAATTCTCTAAAGTATTATTTATCTCATATGTAAACCACCTGCCATGACAAAGGATATATAGTGAAATTGCTTACACACTAAGATAAAATCATTTTTTATACTAAAACTGAATGACTGAAGTCTGATACCGATAATATGTTCACAATAAGTATATATTATTGAATAAATAATGAGCCAGGATGAAGAATCGGTACTGGAAGAGAAAATAACATTTCAAATGCTAGGATTACATATAAAAAAGAGAACTAATGTCATTCTAGGGTTGAGAACAATTCCCTGAAGAAGTTATGTTTAAGATATGGATGAAGGGATTATTTAGGTAGGCAAAGGATGGAAGAAGAACTTTTCAGGGATCATGTAAAAGCCCTTGAGCTAGAAAAGATGGATATCTAAATTGTAAGGGAAGATCAATGTGGCTAGTAGGATAAAAGGAATGGCATGAAATGAAAATGGCAAGATCATCAGTGGCCAGAGTTTGCAAGATTATTAAACTATGAGCTACACTAAGAATTACATTTTACATCACATCCTTGAATATCTCTTTTTCCCTCTTTCCTACTCCCTCTTACTCTCCCACACTCATATACTCCCACTTACACTCACACACACACACACGTTTCCTGAAATAATAATTATACTTACTGTGGTTAATGCTTTTTGACAATTTATATTCTACTCTGTTCGTTTTCTTTAAAAATGTGAGTCGACTCCCCAAACCTTTAAAAATACTGTTTTAAATCACAATAAGGGGAGCAGATGTGGCTGAAGCAGTTGAGCTCCCTCCTCTCACATGGGAGGTCCTGGGTTCAGTTCCCAGTGCCTCCTGAAAAAAACAAAAATGAACAACAAGCAAAACAAACAAAAAAACCAACTCAGGAAGCTGATGTGACTCAGTGGTTGAGCACAGGCTTCCCGCATACAAGGTCCTGGGTTAAATCCCTGGCCCCCCAGTACCTCAAAAAAAACATACAAAAAAACTCACAATAAGGATTTCAAATTTCATTCTAAGAGCAATGGGGACTCATTGAAAGTTTTAATAGGGGTGGGGTAGGGTTGGATTTGGCAGGACCAGATTTGTTGTTTAAAACAATCTATCTGCATTGTGGGAATGTACTGGATGGAGTCACAAGTGGAAGAGAGACCAATTGCAGACATTTTGACAAGAGATGATTATGGCCTGTAATAGGAGGAAAGCACAGGTGATTCAGGATGAGAAATTAAATGAAAAGGCATTTTTGAAGAGTATTAAGTTACTGGGTTAGCTGTCAAAAATATCCTTAAATGCCCTTTCTGAACCTTTTGGGTAGAGACCATCATTCATTTATGCATGCATTCATTAATTCATTTATACTTTTATTCTTTCTTTTAACAAATGGCCCATGCTTTCAAGGAACTCAGAGTTAAGAAGTGCAGATAATCACACAAATACTTAATTGAAAATGGAGCATGATATATAGTAAAAGAGACTTGTACTTGATGAAATGAGAGCACAAAGGGAAAAGGCCACTCTTTTTAAAACATGGGCACGAATGAGGTGATTTTTTTGTTTGCAACCCCTCCATGTCAAGAGAACATTATGGAATACCAAAATTTTAGAAGCATGATAGGAAGAGGGTCTAGCATAGGAACAATCCATTTTGATTAGGCAAGTAAAGGAAGAACAAGAAGAATATGATATCACAGTTCTAAAGGGTCGAATTCAAGAAAATGAGAGAACTATGCAAGGAATTCTTGAAAATTAAGCCAAGTACATAGGGCATATGTCCATGGGAGAAAATTAAGAGTATTCCATTCTCCCCTTTTAACATGTGGCTAGTTCCAAATGAAAATAAATAACTAAGCTTTTAACCCAAAACATGGCACATGTCTTAGTTGCCTTCCTTTTGCTTTTTCATTTCCTTTCTCCTCCTGCTGAATTCCTGTGCCAGTCTCACTTACAACCTGTTGACTTTGACTTAATTTTCAGCATTATATTTACTCTGTGAACTTGATAGATTTTCTTTCTTGGATTTGAGCTATGAATGGTTCTCAAACAGATATTCCACTCATCTTCCAGCTCCGTCTCTTTCTAACCCAGGAAACAACCACTTTAACCCAAGACCTACAAGAATGCCTTGAGATGGCTTGAACCAAGGGGAGAAGGAGGAGAAAGAAACAGGGTCCCCTATGTGTGACATACATTGTGTCACCACAGCAGAGCACCATGTATACTCACAGATACTTGACATGCCCACAGAAGTGAGGGAAGTAATGGTTAAAGCCAGTAAAGGGGAGGGAGAGTCAATGAGTGAAGACTGGTAATGAATCCAACAATCAGGTCATCATGCCCTGACAGTATCATAAAATGGGGAATGAGACAAATACGAATGTTCTTAGAGTATCTTTTTAATTTCTGGAGGTCTACCTTTCTCATGAATCTTATTTCCCATTGCTCTATTCTACTCAGCACAACTCCCCAAGACAGGCATTCTAGTATCTCTCAGATCCAGTTCTACACGATGATCGTTCTAGAATCATTAATTCTGGTCTTACTGTTTTGAAATTTGGGAGGATGTTCTCTGCCCTCCTTTCTTTCTTTTT
>JAQZBX010037651.1:0-23714 GCA_029593785.1 Cabassous unicinctus | reverse complement strand
ATTTCACCATTAGAAGTTTAAGATTCTTAAGTGCAAGCATTAATATCAATGGCTTCACTTATTGGCCTGTTTTCTTTTGGGGGGGGCAAGGCTTATATAATCCTGAGTTATTTGTCATCTTATTTTAAAAAGAGGTAGGAGTTCCCTAGGAAGAAAATGAAATATATTGTTAGCTACTGTGTGGGCCTCTATCTACACAGAAAACACACCTTTGGTATCTAGGATACCTTTATATGCCATCAAGGTATCTAGATATATAACTTTCAAGTTTTTCAAAAGACCCTGTCAGTCAGTACACCTAACTATATCTCATCTTTACCTTGTTACCAGGGTTATGTTAACTGATAGAACTAATATTATATACTGGCCTTGCTTCTCATTTAAAGTTCTAATATACTTTCAGAGGCGTCTCAGTAAAATGTAGTATAGCTGTAAAGGAAATTTGTCTATTTCTTTGTTGTTTGCTATTTTTCTAAGAATAAAATCTGCAACATTCCCATATTACCCCTATTTTTGACACTTAACATTCATGTGGTAACTTTGTTACAATTGATGAAAGAATGTTAAACTATATTCCATATTTTTCTTTAGATATACTTTCCCCTCTATTTCTATGCACTATCATCACCCTATACATGTGACAGAACATTTTAATAGTCCAGAGAGAACATTCTTATATTTATGTTATTAACTACAAACCTTGGCCACCACAGGATTCACTGTGCTATACCATCTCACATTTTATCCTCTGGTTTTCCTTCTAGCAATATATACCACCCAAAGTTTTCACTTTCAACCATACTTCAGTGCTGTTAAATACACCCAAACTGTTGCACTACCAACAACTCTGTACATTTCAAAGCCATTATGATCAACCTAATTATAAACTCTAAACAGGTTAAACATTGGCTCCCCATTCTGAATTCCGATTCCATATCCTGGTAACCTAACTTCTAGATCTATTACTATGAGTTTGCTTATCATATTTAGCTCAAATTAAAGAAATGATAAAGTATTTTTCCTTTTGTGTCTGGCTTAATTCACTCAGTATAAGGTCCTTAAGGTTTATCTCCTTTGTGTCATGTGTCAATACTTCATTCCTTCTTAGAGTTGAATTATATTCAGCAAATATATATATATATATATTCAACAAATATATATATTTGTATAGTGTATATATATATATATATATACACACACTACATTTTTATCCATTCATCTGTTGAGAAACAATTGGGTTGCTTTAATCTTTTGAAAATTGTGAATAAAGTCACTGTGAACATTAGTGTGCATATACCTGTTCATGCTCCTTTCAGTATTTCTGGATATATATACCTAGTAGCTGGGTTGCTGGATCTTATGGCAATTCCTAGCTAGCTTCTAGTGGAACCACCAGGCTGGCCATCACAACAGTGGTACCATTTTACATTCCCACCAGCACTGAATGAGTGTTCCTATTTCTCAAAATCCTCTCCAAACCTTGTAGTTTTCTGTTTTTTAAATTGTGGCTAGTATATTATGTGTGAAATGATATCTAATTTTAATTTTGAATTGAATTTCCATAATACCTAGTGCTGTTGAACATCTTTTCATGTGCTTTTTAACCAGTTGTATTTCTTCTTAGAAGAAATGTTTGTTCATATTTTAATTGTGTTGTTCTTCTTTTTATTGTTGAGTTATAGGATTAGTTTATATATTCTGTGTATCAGACCCTTATTTGATATGTGGTTTCCAAATAATTTCTCCCATTGAGGAGATTCCCTCCTCACTTTCTTGACAAACACACTTGAAGCACAAAATTTTTAATTTGATTAGGTGCCATTTATTTAATTTTTCTTTCATTGCTCATGCTTTGGGCATAAAGTTTATGAAACCATTGCCAAACATGAGTTCTTGAAGGTCTTTCACTATATTTTCTTCTAGGTGTTTTATAATCCTGTCTTTTATATTCAGGTCTTTGATCCATCTTCAGGTAATTTGCATTTACAATATGAAATAGAGATCCTCTTTCATTCTTTGGATATGGATATCCAGTTGTCCCTGCACCATTTGTTAAACAGACTGTTCTGTCCAAGTTCCTTGGGCTTGGCAGATTTGTCAAATATCAGTTGGCTGTAGATCTGTGAGTGTGTTTGTGAACTCTCATTTCAGTTCCATTGGTCAATATGTCTATCCCTGTGCCATTAAAGTGCAGTTTTGACTACTGTAACTATTTAATATGCTTTAAAGTCAGATAATCTTCCAACTTCATTCTTACTTTGTAAAGTGCTGCTGGCTACTTAAGACTCCTTATCCTTCCAAGTAAATTTGATGGATAACTACTACATTTCTGCAATAAAGGCTACTGGGGTACTTATTGTAGTTGTGTTGAATCTATAAACAATATTTGATAGAATAGACATCTTCACTATATTTAGTCCTCAATTCAAGAGTACAGAATATCTTCCATTTATTTAGGTCTTCTATGATTTCTTTTAACAATATTGTGTAGTTTTCTGTGTACAGTTCCTTTATTTCCTTTTTTTTTACCTAAGCATTTTTTTATTGTTAGTTGCAATATTAAAAGGAATTTTTTCTTGATTTTCACCTCAGATTGCTCATTTATAGTGTATAGAAATACTACTGATTATATCCAACCATGTTAGTGAACTTGTTTATTACCTTTAGCAGCTTTTTTGGTAGACTATTCAGGACTTTTATATATAGGATTATGATATTTGGAATTAAAGAAAGTTTTGTTTCTTCATTTCCTATTTTGTTGCTTTATATTTCTTTTCTTGTCTGACATATCTGGCAAGAACTTCTAACACAATATTTAATAAGATTTGTGACATTGGGCATCATTGACATGTTCCTTATCTAAAGGGGAAAGCTTTCAGTCTTTCGCCGCTGAGCATGATGTCATTTCTGTTTTTTTTTTTTCATTTATGCCCTTTATCATGTTGAGGAAGTTCTCTTCTATTCTTATCTTTTGAAATGTTTGTATCAAGGAAGGAAGCTGATTAAAGATACACAGATTGATGAATGGAACCAAACCAAGAACTGAAAAAGAGACTGTAACTTCTACAGTCAGTTTATTTTCGACAAGGTTGTTAAGCCCTCCCATCTGGGCTATAACTGTCAATTCAATAAATGGTGCTGGAAGAACTGGATGTCCATGACAAAAAGAAAAAAAGAGGACCCCCTATCTCACAATTTAAGAAAAATTAACTCAAAATGGATCAAGGACTTCAATATAAAGGCACAATCATAAAACTCCTAGAAGAAAATGTAGGAAACAATCTTCAAGAGCTTTTGGTAAGTGGTAATTCCTTAAACCTTACATCAAAAGCATGAGCTACAAAAGAAAAAATAGATAAATGGGACTTTCTCAAAATTAAATGTTTTTTCACCTCAAAGGACTTTGTCAAAAGAGTGAAAAGCAGCCAACCCAATGGGAGAAAATATTTGGAAATCATATATCTGTTAATGGTTTAATAACCATGATATACCAAGAGATACTACAACTCAACAATATAGACAAACTACCCAATTAAAAAGTGGGCAAAAGACTTGAATAGACATTTTTCAAAAGAAGAAAAGCAAATGGTGAAAAAAACAAACAAACACATGAATAAATAGTCACCATCACTAGCAATTAAGGAAATGCAAATTAAAACTACAATGAGATATTTCACACCTATTAGAATGGCCATGATTAAAATGTCTTCAGGCCATTATATATCTTGCCATAACCTACAGAATTGTGTGGCAAAGAGCATAAACTACAACGTAAACTAAAATCCATGCTTAGTGGCATGTGTTCATCAATTGCAATAAATGTACCACACTTATGAAAGATGTTGTTAAAGTGGGTAAACATGGGTGGTATGGGGAGCAGGACATTTGGGAATTCCCTCTATTTTTTACTTAACATTTATGTAACATAAATATCTTTTTAAAAAATAAATATATATATTTTTAAAAAGTACAAGTATTGGAGAAGATGTGAAGAGATAGGAAATTTTGTTCACTGTTGGTGGGAATGTAGAATGGTACAGCCACTTGGAGATTGTTTGACAGTTCCTAAGTAAGTTGAATATAACCTTGCCCTATGAGTAGGCAAAAGTTCTCCTGGGTATACACCCAGAAAAACTGAAAGCACTGACATGAATGGACATCTGCTCACTGATAGTCATAGTGGCATTATTCACAAATGCCAAAAGGTGGGAACAACCCCTGTGTCCATCAACTGATGAATGAATAAATGAATTGTGATGTATACACATGATGGAATATTATGCAGTGGTAAGAAGAAATGAAGTTATGAATCATATGACAACATGGATGAATGTGGAGGACATTATGTTGAGTGAAGCAAACAAGACACAAAGGACAAATACTGTATAATTGCACTATTGTGAACTAAATACATTGTGTAAACTCCTGGTACTAATAATTAGAATATAGATCACCAGAAAAGTATAGAGAATGGAAAGCTGAGGGTTAGTTGGACAACCGTGGTTAAAAGGTTGTTTGCAAATCTTTGAAAATGAATAGAAATGGCGAAAGCACATCATAGTGTTTGTAATTAGCAGAGCTATTATTTGGGTATGACAGTGGTTGAAAGGGAAATTCTCACCAAATGTATATTACTAGAAAGAAAGCTAAAAAACCTTATGTAGGACTGTGTAACTGAAACCTCATGTGAAATATGAATATGGGTACTATTGCATATATATGACTGTTTATAAATAAAAGTAAACTAGAAAGCTGGAAACAGAATATCAGCTATGTATGACAAGGGAAACAGAGAGATTGAGAAGTGATGAGTTTTTTGTTTGTCTGGTTTTTTTATTATTATTAATATTGGAATAATGAAAATGCTCTAAAACTGATTGAAGTGATGAATACAAAACTATATGATTATACAAAATACCACTGTTTGTACACTTTGGATGGATATATGCTTTATTAACATGTAACAATAAAATTGACATGTTTTAAAAAAAAGAAAGAATGGTGGGTTTTGGTGAATGCCTTTTCTGCATCAATAAACATTATGATGTAATTTTTCTCCTTCGATATGTTTAGTTGGTGTAGTACATTAACTGGTTTTCTTGTGTTGAATCATCTTTGCATACCTGGCATAAAAACCACTTGATCATGGTGTATTGCTGTTTCAAGTTCCAACTATTTTATTGAGGACTTTTGCATCTGTGTTCATTAGAGAGATAGGTCTGTAATTTTCTTTCTTGTAGCTTCTTTATCTGTCTTTGGTATTAGCTTTATGCTGACTTCATAGAATGAGTTAGGTGACATTCTCCTGAATTTTTTGAAGAGCTTGAGCAAGATTGATATTAGTTCTTTTTAGCATGATTTATAGAATTCAACTGTGAAGCTATTTGGTCTGCGGGGGGTGGTTGATGACTAACTCAATTTAATTCCTTCTATTGTTCTGTTGAGGTATTCTGTTTCTTTTTTAGTCAATGTAGGTTTTTCATGTATTTCAAGGAATTCTTCCACTTCATTGAAGGTGTGTAATTTTTGGTATACAGCTGTTCATATTATCCTTTTATGATCCTTTTATTTTTGTGAATTCAATGTTGATGTCCCCTCCCTTATTTCTGATTTTATTTCTTTGCTTCTTCTCTCATTTTTTTTCTTAGACTAGCAAAGGGTCTGTCATTTTTTTTTAAATCTAAAGAAAACAGTTTTTGTTTTGTTAATTCTCTTTGTTTTTGTTCTCAATTTCATTTATTCTGCTCTAATCTTTATTATTTTTTTCTTTATGTTTACTTTCTGATTAGTTTTGTTCTTTTTCTAATTCCTCCCACTGTGCAATTAGGTCTTTGATTTTAGTTCTTTCTTCCTTTATAATGTACGCATTTAGGGCGATATATTTCCCTCTTAGCACTTCCTTCAGGAATCCCATAAGTTTGATAAGCTGTATTCTCATTTTCATTTGACTCTACTTATTTCCCTTGCCATTTTTTTATCTACTGATTTTTAAAGTGTGTTGCTTAACTTCCAAATATTTATGAATTTTCTAGTTCTCCGCTCATTATTGATTTCTAGCTTCATTCTTCTGTGGGCAGAGAAAGCACTTTATATAAATTGAATCTTCCTAAATTTACTAAGACTTTTTTTTATGACCTAACATGTGGTCTATTCTGGAGACTGTCCCAGGAGCACTCAAGAAGTATGTATATCATGCTGTTTTCAGCTGCAATATTCAGTATATATCTGTTAGGTCTAGTTAATTTATTGTGTTATTCAAGATATATGTTTCTTTATTGATAATCTGTCTTGATGTTTTATCTATTGCTGAGACAGATGCATTATAGTCTTCCACTTTTATTGTAGTGGCATCTATTTTTCACCTCAGTATTGCTAGTGTTTTCCTTGTGTATATAGGACACCCTGACTAGGCACATAGATATTTATGATTTTCTTTCTTCTTGGTAAAGGGTCCCTTTCCTTAATATATGGTGATCTCCTTTGTCTCTTATAACAGTTTTCCATTTAGCCTATTTTGTCAGACATTGGTCTATTACCCTGTATCTTTTTGGTTGCTCTTTGTGTGGAAAATTATTTTCCAACATTTTACTTGCTATCTATTTTTGCCCTTTGGTCTAAGTTGAGTCTCTTGTAGATAGCATATAGATGGCCCATTTATCCATTCTGCCAATCTTTGTCTCTTAATTGGGGACTTTAAACCATTAACTTTCAATATTATTACTGTAAAGGCCATACTTACTTCAGCCACTTTCTATTTAGGACTATATATGTCATATTTTATTTTTGTTTCTCTCTTTTCCCTTTTAGTTACCCTTACATTCTACATTCTCCTCCAAGATTTTCTCTCCTGTCTTTTCCTTTCAACATGCAGAACTCCCTTTAATATTTCTTGAAGGGCAGGACACTTGATGACAAATTCTCTCAATTTCTCTTTATCTGAGAATTATTGTTTGTCAGTTTTTCTCTTTCTGCACCTTAAGTATGTCATATAACTGCCTTCTTGCCTCCAAGATTTCAGCTGAGAAATTAGCATTTAATCTTATTTAGCTATCTTTATATGATGCATCTCTTTTCCCTTGCTGCATTCAGGATTCTCACCTTATGTTTGGCATTTGATGATCTGATTATTATATGTCTCAAAGTAGCTTTGCTTGGGTTTATTCCATTTGGTGTATGCCGTGCTTTCTGTACATGTACTTCCATGTCCCTCATAGTGTTGGGAAATTTTCACAATATATATCTTTGTGCATTTTGTGCTGTCATTGAATTTACTGAGTCTCTGCTGAATTTTATCATTTTTTCTCATTTATCTGTTCTGTATATGTGTGGTTTTGATGTCTTATCTTCCATTTTGCTAATTCATTTCATGGCCTGTTCAGATCTGCTGTTCTGTGAATGTAGTATATTTTTAATATCCTCCTTTTTGCCTTTCATTACCAGAAGATCTGTTAATTTTCATGTATGTTTACAATTTATTATATATACTCACTCAATGTCTTCTTAATATCCTTTTTCACTACCCTCATCTCTTCAGATTGATTAAGGATATTTGTTAGGACAACCTTGACTAGTTATTCCAAACTCTAGGTCTCCTCCTACCTTTTAGTTTCTTCACTTGACTGGGCCATATCTTCTGTTTCTTAGTATGACTTGAAATTTTTTTGCTGATGTCTAGCCATCTATTTACCTTGAAGTGTTTATTCTTTGGGCAGTTTCCTTCTATTGCTTAGAGTTTTGTTTTTGTTTGGCTTGGTGTTGTGTCTTCTAAGACAATTTGGTTCTTCTTATTCTAAATCTTTAGGGCTGTGTGTGTTTAACTGAAAAAATAAAATGAACCAAAAGAAGAAAAAAGATACAAAAAAGAAAGGAAAATACATAAAAATCTCAAAAATAAATAAGAATCAACTTTTCATTTTGTTGATTGTTTTTTGTTGTTGTTGTTGTTCTCGATTTCATTTATTTCTGCTCTGATATTCATTATTTCTTTCCTTCAGATTGGTTTGGAATTAGTGTGCTGTTGTTTTTCTAGTTTCTCCAGGTTTGCAGTTAAGTTTTTTACTTTAGCTTTTTTCTTTTTTAATGTAAGAATTTATGGTTATAAATTTCATTCTCAGCACTGTCATTGCTGTATCTCATAGGTTTTGATATGTTGTGTTCTCATATCATTTTCATTAATCTCAAGATATTTACTTATTTACCTTGCAGTTTCTTCTTTGACCCATTTATTATTTTAAGAGCGTGTTGTTTAATCTCCATATATTAGTTAACATTTCATTTTTCCATCCATTAGTTATTTCCAGCATCATTTTATTATGAGCAGAGAAATTGCTTTGTATAATATCAATCTTCTTACATTATTGAAAGCCTTCTTGTGTCCAACATATTGTCTATCCTGAAGAATGATCTATGGGCACTTGTAAAGAATTTATATCCTGTTGTTTTGGGGTGTAATACTCTGTAAATATCTGTTAGGTTTTTTTTCATTTATCATATTAATTAAGCTCTCTGTTTCCTTATTTATACTCTCCCCAGATGTTCCATCCAATACTCAGAGTGGATGTAGTTGGAAGCCTCCAAATATTATTGAGGAGAAATCTGTTTCCCTCTCAGTTTTGCCAGTGTGTGCCTCATGTATTTTGGAGAACCCAGGTTAGGTGTATAAAAATTTATTATAGTTATTTCTTCCTGATAAATTCCCACTTATATTAATATATAATGACCTTCTTCATCTCTTATAACTATTTTGCACTTAAAATCTAATTTGTCTGATATTAGTATTACTACACCAGATGATTTTTAAATCACTATCTGTGTGGAATGACTTCTTCCAACATTTGAATTTCAAGCTCATTGTGCTCTTACATCTGAGATGGGTCTCTGGTTGACATCATATAGTTGGCTCATTTTTCAGTCCATTTTGACAATCTATGTCTTTTGATTGGAGAATTCAGTACAATAATTTTAAAAGCATTACTTAATTCAGTACAATAATTTTAAATAATTTTAAAAGCATTACTTAATTCATCTATTTTGTCTTTTGTCTTTCAGTTCTCATATATTACTACTTACTCTTAAAATTATCCTTATGAATAGTCTTCAATTCCCCATTCTTCTCCAAGTATCTCACCCTCGTCTATTCAGATTTATTCTCTTTGTGGTGTGTTGTCTTTCTTGGATATTGATATTTATGTTTTTTCATAATCATTTTGAAGGTTTTGTCATTATTTCCTTAGATATTCTTTCTGCCCCATTTCTGTAAACTTCCATTTCTGGAGCATGAATAATGTGTATATTGAATATATTATCATTAAATCCCTGAGACCATGCTCAAATATTTTCTTTTTCTGTTCTGTCTTTCCAAGTTCAGATGTTCTTTCATTGATTTCACTAATTCTGTCCTCCATCAATACAAATTTGCTCTAATATACCTCTAATATACTATTTATTTTTTATTTTTATTATTTATATATTTATTGTATTATATACACCCCTGAGATGGCTCCTTCATCTGTCTTCTTGTTGTTTCCACTCATTGTATACTTGCTCTGTCTGCTCATTGTGTCCACTCATCTTTTATAGAAGTCTCCAGAAACTGAACCCAGGACCTCCCATGTGGGAAGAACCAGCCCAAGTATCCATCAACTGATGAATGGCCAAACAAAATGTGGTATATATGTTTAATGGAACACTATTCCCTGCAAAAAGAAATGGAATGGGGATGCATATGACAACATGGATGAACCTTTAGGATATTATGTTGAGTGAAATAAGCCAGACACAAAAGGACAAATATTGTATGGTCTCACTAATATGAAATGTATATGATGAGTAAAACTCACATAGATAAAGGCTAGATTATGGGTTTCTATGAAATAGAATGTGTACTGAGAATGGAGCTGATGATCTATGTATGAAGAATTTTAATAAGGTTTATTGTAAAAGTGTGTAAATGAATGGACTTGATGGTACAACAATATAGTGAGAATAACTAAAATTGTTGATTTACAAAATGCATTGTGGGTAAAAGGGGTAGTCTGTGGATTTAAATGTCAATTGATAGGAAACAAGAATAATCTAGTGTATGAATAGCATAATGATTTTGGCAGTTGATGAAGACTGTAGTTAATAGTACAAATATAAGAATGTTCTTTTATGAAGTGTTAAGAATATGGTGATACATGGGAAAAGTAAAATTAATGTAACATATGGACAACAGTTAAAATTAATATTGCTATATTTTTGTAGCAATGGCAAGGAAGATATTATATCATTTCTAAAAGGCCACCTTAGAGGGGTATAAGTGGGGATGGCATTTTTTCTTTTTTGAGTATTGAAAACATTCTAAAATTGATTGAGGTGATAACAGCACAACTCTGTGATGAAAATGAGAGCCACTGAGTTACACTTTGAATGGATTTTATAAAGCATGGGACTATATAACTCAGGGAATCCAGTGGTGGAAAATGGAATGTGGTTAACAGGAAAAATAGGAGAATGTTCTCTCATGAATGATAATAAATGTTTAATACTAATACAGAGTGTTAATAATCATATGGGTTTGGGGAAATATGTCATATGTAATATGGGTTATTGGTAGTAGTAATATTTTGAAGATGCTATATCATAGTTTGTAACAAGTGTTTCAGAATAATTCATTATGTTGGTGGTGAGGTAATGTATATGGTACCCATATGATGATATGCATGTTTGTTTGTAAATTCACAATTTTTACTATACACTTATTTTATGTATATTCATGTATTAATGTTACACATAAATATATTGTTTGAAAAATATAAATTAATAGAAAAAGAAAAAAGCTAAACATTATATTGACAATAAAAAATAATGAAAAATGAAGAAGGAATGGGTGGAACACAGGGCATATTTGGGGGAAGTGAGAATCTTCTGTATGATACTGCACTGATGGACATATGACATTATGAAATTGTGTATTGCTGTGTATTCACAATTCAATTGGATAGAAATTACCAAATTCTTCTTTGAATTTGTGATGCAAATTCATATTCACAGAAGATAAAGAAGATACCAACTTATATATTCCCCAGCAGATTGTGAGTATTTGCATTTTTTAACATATTTCCTAACATTTCTTAGTATTAGTCTTCCAGTCTTTGTCAGTATGGTGACAATAACATAGGATATCAAATACTAATGATGAGATCTAACATTTTTTCTTGTCCCATTTATTTGTTCATTTAATTCTTCATTCACATAAGTATGAAATCAGTATCAATTTATGAACATTTAATTAACTCCAGGTTATAATCCAATATATCATTTTCATGTTATTTATTATGTTGCTCACATTATTCTCCCATTAGCTATAGTGAACTCTTGTACCCTTTCGAAATGTGCACATACCCAATATTTTCTTGTCCTTTTTTCCCCATATTTACATTGTGATACCACATGACTCCAGGATCATCTTGCATTTCCCATACCACAGCCCTGGAATCAACCTGTTCTCCAAGGATCCCTAGTTTCTTGTGTTAAAGAGCCTAGGTAGAAACCAATATCATGGTACCTGTCAGAATTTTGAATAAACACAATTGTACTGAATTGGTAGTTAATTTTTGGATATTTGTTAGCTTTTCAAAATGGTGTTTCCCAAATATGAGCCTGTTATAACTCTTTAATACACATATATACTCACTATTAAAATTGTAATTTTCTCAACAGAGCTGTAAAACATTTTTATAGTTTTGGTTAGGTAAGATTATTTTTTGGTATTTAATGCTAATTTTGATGATATATACATAGCTTTGAATCATTTCTAACAAGAATTTCATAAGTAATAAAATTGTGTCCTTTTAGGTAGATACTTGACATTTTTCTATGAGTAATGGAATTGTTTGTAAATTATATTTGTCATGAGGAGAGAAAAATCAAATTTTATCTATGGAATTTTCATTTCAGTTATTTGTGGTCATCAACTCAAGTATTTCTATGTGTTTCCTTTGTACATTTTCTCTCTTCTGATATTCTCAAATTTTTATATTCTCAAATTTTTCAACTATTGTTTTCTGGATATGCTTTAGCTCTTTTCCTTTTTGCGAAATCTTCTTTAACCTATTAAGAGTCATATTTTAAATGTATATCTAGTATGTCCAAAATCTGGTCTTCTTAATTGATGGCTTTTAAATTTTTATCTTGCTTCTATGGATAGGTCATCATTTCTTGTTTCTTTCTGTATTATAATCTTTATTTGTATACTGCACATTTTAATGTTTCAAAGTGATAACCCTGGGATATAGTCCCACAGGTGTGCTGTTCTTAAATTTTTATCCAGTTAGAGGTGAGACCATGATTACCTTGAGTGACAAGAGTTAACAAAAAAACAAATGCAACAAAGAGATTTTGTCATTGGGCTCTGTGTTGGCTAGTACTCTCCTTCAATATTTAGCCCTCCTATTATTATATTCTGCCTACGGAGAATTGGTAACAAAGAGTCCACTTTGTCTTTTGTAAGCCCATATTCTATCCTGGGCTTGTGCTTGCTCATGGCCTTAGGAATTACTCTCTTAATAGGTATTCAAATATTCCTTCCACTTCTGAAGAAATACACTATCACCCCTTTCTGAATGCTTTATAGTATATGAAACACATAGTCTTTTGCTCCAGGCCCTGTAACTTGTTTCTTACACTGCTTTTGTTGTCAGCAAGCTTCTTCTGCCTGCAGAGTTAGTTCTGGTAGGACAAGCCCAAAAGGATTTTCCTTATTCAGGCTGCCACCCAATATATTGGCAGGGACATAGTAGCAACCTAATATATACATAGGGATTACTTTGTGTGATGGTTTGAAGATGTATGTACAACAGAAAATATGGTCTTAAAATATCCCATTCTTGTGGATATAAACCCATTGGAAGTAGGGTCTTTTGATAAGGTTACTTCAGTTAGGTTGTGACTCACTTCAATCAAGATGGATCTTAATCCTCTTACTGGAGTCTTTTATAAAATTAAAGATGAGAGAGAGCTCAATGGGAGCAAGAAGTTAACATCCACAGAACTGAGAAGAGAAGGGAAAGACCAGCAGATGCAGCCATGTGCTTAGCTATGTAGCAAAGGAGCTGAGAATTGCCATCAACTGGTCTTCAGAGAGAAAGCATCACCTAGATGATGGCTTGATTTGGACATTTTCAAAGCCTCGTACTGTTAGCTAATAAATCCCCATTGTTTAAAGGCAACCCATATCATAGTATCTGCTATAATCAGCCTAGGAGACTAAAACAACTTGTAACCTCTGATACAGGGCCAGGGAAGCACAGATTGGATCCATATTGCACTGAGATGAATATGGAGGAAGGATAAGCAAAGGTAACTATGAGTTTTTCCTACCATTTTTAATGCTGTATTTTCTTTATTCAGGACTCTCATAGTTGTGGCAACCTTTTAAGTATTTTTTTAGAGTTTTGAGGAGATGTATCTGATGATTTATGCTTTTTGTTCAAAGAGTCTATGTGAAAAAGGCATTCAAGAGCATCTTACCCTGCCATCTTGGTCAACCCCACCTAATGGATTAACATCTTTGTCTAGTCATTTCAGGAACAAAGGAAGAGGGAATATTCCTCTCTACTCCACAGGAATTTAGAATCTGGTCCTCAGAAATAGACAGAGGTCATGTGTAGGGGGCTAAAATCCAATTTATATAAGTGTGCTGAGCAAAGTGCCCTCAGAAACAGTACACCTAAATAGTGCATTGGAAAGCTACAAAAATCACTCATTGTTAGGCTTATCACAGCTAACACCAAGAAGAGTGCAGGAGCTCTGCTATTTCTCAACATCTACTCCTCTGTGTAGTGCAAGGGCCACTCCTTCCACCCCACTGCATACCTTCTCTCCTGCACCTGTAACCCTTGCTCACTTTTCACTCTCTGGAAACTTGGCACATTTGCTACTCTTGCTGCAACTTCTCCTACTGCCATGGCCTTGGTTAGATGTGAACCTCTGGCTGTCAAAGTGGTCATTGGAGATGTTTGTTGATGTGCACAAAATGTTCCCCTCCCACTAATGAGTCTCACCTCTTCCATTCCTTTACTGGGTCCAGAGATATTTACTAGGTGACTAAATTTGTGAGGAAGTGCTAATTGCTGCAAGTATGGCTAGATACGGACAAACTCACAGTTCCAGTAAATCACTTTCTTCAGGGGAAGATAGAAATTATACATAGAATTATATATTATTTTAGATAATGGCAACTGCCACGGAGAATAAAATAACAGGAAGAAGGGATGGAATGTATGGAATTAAAATTTCAACTAAGAAAGGACTGACTGAGAAGGTGATATAGGAATCAAGATCTAGTGAAAAGTAAGGAAATGAGCTAGGGAGGATTTGTGGGAAACCTCTAAGTGTTAGGTAAGTCCTCAGGCAAAAGTTCTTGAAAAATAGTCTTGAGGGTTGAATTGGGCCACCAAAAATTAATTATTAGAGTCCTAACCTGTAGTCCTTTTAATGTGATATTATTCTAAAATAGAGCCATTGTAAAGGTAATTTAAGAGAAAGCCAAAATGGTTCAGTATGGAAGCTAATTCAATGTGACCGTTGTCCTTTTAATTACAGGGACATTAAGATATACAATGAGTCACAAGGGAGAACACTATGTGGAAAGAGGCAGAGATTGGATTTATGCTGTCACAAGCCAAGGTACAGCAAATAGCCAGTAACCACCAGAATCTAGGAAGTGGCAAGGAAGGATCCTCTCCTAGAGCTGTTAGGAGAGCATGGCTTTGCTGGCAATTTGATTTCAGACATCCAGTATCCATAAGAGTGAAACAATAAATTTCTTCTTTTTAAAATCACCCAGTTTCTTTTACTTTTTTAAGGCAAAACTAGGAAATACAAACCATAAGATGATCAGAAGTAGTAAATCACTGTTGGCTATGTAGAGAGGTATAGAGTGTGAATTCTGGAGGTCAGATCTGGGAATTCTTATAATTCATGATTAAAAGACATATTTTTTGTCTGAATATGATTGAAAGCCCAGGTTTCAGAAAGTGTGGAATACATTTCCCAGGGATTGAGGATAGTATGGCTGCCACCCAAATGTCCTAAAAGGGTTAAACCTGAGACCTGGAAATTGTAGAGAATTTGCTCATCAACCCAGTGTTCTTGGAGAATGAGGCCTGGATTTCAGCCACCACCCAGTTGCTTGCTAAGGGTGGAGTTGAGAATGTCATCACTGGGTAAGCCCTTGGAAAAGGTGGGGCTGCTGCCCAGCTGGAACCCAAAGATGACAAGGAAACATGGCTCTTTAAATGACTCTCAAACTTTGAAAATATGGTATGCCCTGCACATTTTTGAAACTGTTTGGGTACTTTGACCCCTGTTTTCCTTCCAATTTTTTCCTATGGTAATGGGAATTCTTACTTTATGACTGTACTTCCATTGTATATAAGAAGCAGGTAATTGCTTTCTCACTTTCACAGGTCCACAGCTGGAGGAGAATTTTGCCCCATAACAGATCATACCTATAACTGATTTTCATAAGACTTGGTAGTTAATACTGTTACTGAAGTGATTTAAGGCTTTTGAAATATTGTAATAGAATGAATGTATTTTGCACATAGAAAGAACACATAATTTCGTGTTCCAGAGGGTAGAATGTTGTAGTTTGATTATTTTGTGGGTCACAGAAAATTATGTTCTTAAATTAAGCCATCCTTTTGCCTGTGTATCTAATATAGGTGGGGATTTCTGATTACTTGAATTAAGGGCCATTTAATTAGATTACCTTAGTAAGGTACATGGGTCTTAGTCCTCTTACTGTAGTCCTGTATAACTTGGATGAATATATAGAGAAAAAAGGCTGAAGATGCAAAGAAATACTCCCAGAAGCTGATAGAGGAAATCCCAGAAGTCAGAAGTTTAAATCAACAGGAACACTTAGAAAGAAAAGGCTACCAGACCTCAGAGAGTAACCCATTGAAATTGAGAGAGAAAGCCACAGAAAGAGCAGATAGAACTTGAGAGCAGTGAAGCAAGAGAAGAAAGCATTGTCTGACAGACTGTGACTGAGGAGTCCAGGAGTGCCCTTAGCCAGTTTTCAGGAGCAGACCTAAACTGTTGCCTTGATTTGACCATTTTTCTTAACAGTGGAATTGAAAGCTTCTGGGTTAATAAATCCTGATTGGCAGCCTTTAGCAAACTAAAACAATAGGTTACCATGAGATAGGGTAGGGATGGAAAATAGGGAGTTAAGACTTAAAATATAAACAGTTGCCTTTTGGAAAAATGGAAATATTTTCATAATAGATGATGGTGATGGCAGCACAATATGTTTTGAACATAATTAACAACACTGAAATATACATCTAAATGTGGTTAGAAGAGGAAATGTTAGGTTGTAAATATGGTAGTAGAATATTTATTTATTTTTTAAATCAATTGAACTTCACTACACAAAGAGTGAACCCAAACTTAGACCATGGGCTATAGTTAACAGTACAATTATACAAATTTTTTTTCATTAATTTTAATCAATGTTCCACACTAATGCAAGGCAATAATAATAGGGTGGTATCTTGGAATAATTTATTTTATGCATGCTTTTTCTGAAAACCTACAAAATCTCTAACAAAAACAAAAAGATAAAGAAAGAGTATGTTGCTTCATTTCAACATATTTTTGAAATTTCCTATTCTTCTTCTGTTATCAATTTCTAGTCTCATTTCTTATGGTCAGAGAAGATACACTGTAAGGTTTCAAAATTCATGAAATTATTGAAAATTGTTTTGTCACCTAAAATGCTCTATCCTGATGACAATCCACATACACTAGAGAAGAATATGTATTTTGCTGCTGTTGAGTGAAGTCTTCTATATATGTCTATGAGATCTAGTTGTTTTAGTGTATCATGAATAACATTTAAGTGTTTTTTTCTTATTGATCTTCTGTCTATATGTTCCAACCATTTTTGATAGTGGTGTATTAAAGTATCACATTATTAATACAGAAATGTTTTTCTCCCATCATATCTATCAATTTTTAAACTTAATTTTAAAGAAGTTTTAGATTAAAGAAAAGTTACATAAAATATATATGGGAATCCATATCTCCACACTTTCCCTTCTCACATTTTCCCCTATTAATATCATTTTTCATTAATGTGGTATATTTGCTACAATTGATGAATAAATATTGAAACATTGCTACTAACCATGGTCTAGAGTTTACATTATGGTGTACACTTTGCCCAGTACAATTTTATAGGTTTTGACAAAATGTATAATGCCCTATATCTGTTATTGCAATATATATCATGCAGAACAATTCTAATATCCCAAAAATGTCCTATGTTCCTATGCTCCACCTATTCTTCCTTCCCTATCCCTTATAAACTCTGGTAACCACTATTTTATATCAATGATACAAGTACTTCCATTACTATAATAATAATAATATTTATTTGGTCCATGTTTGCATTCCCACCCTTATGTTTGTTTATTCCTCAGTCTTAAGGATTTTGAGATGCTGAGGCCTGTTCTGCTTCAGATTAAGAGGGGACTTATAACTTATGGGCAGATGGAAAGAACTGTCTTCCCTGTAGTTGGAGATACTCTGCTTTTTGTGATGGTGATTGTCCATCATCCTCATTTTGTTAATTGTCCTGGAAAAATCCAATCAACCATAGAGTAGGTGTTGACTGCAAATCTGCTGAGATACAGGACACAACTGGCATATGAACAGGCCAAATGTTTAAGTCACTGGGACATATATTTCATGGGTAAAGTGCTAATTATAGATTCAAATTAAAGGAATAGAAGAATCATTTGTAGGGAAATTATAAATGATTCAACCTCTTTAACACTGGTGAAATAGGTTATCATATATCCCAAGGTAAGGTCCACCAATGGGGTGCTGATTTCATGGAGTTGTATGCCTTATCCATAGTGTCCAGATATCTCTAGAGCCCTCAGGAGCCACCCACATTTGAGGATTTGATTACTCTGGCAGTTAGTAAGATCCACCTGAGATGTGCATAAGCATAAACTGTGGAATGACCTCAAGATTCACATTGAAATCGCTTAGCCATAAAACTCTTTTTTATTTAATTTTTCCTCCTTTTGATCAAGGTCTTTTCCAATTGCATTGCTGGTTTGCACTTGGAAATAATCCTTCAGTGCCAGGGAAGGTCATCCCCAGGAGTCATGTCCCATGCCAGGGGGAAGGTCATACATTAATTTGCTGAATTTGGCTTATAGAGAGGCCACACGTGAGTAACAAGGAGGTTTTCAGGAGGTAACTCTTTGGTAATAGATATTATTGGCTAAGTTTCAATTTTAAAAGAATAAGGTACATAAGTACAAACATTAAGATAGTGGGCCTGGGGTATTGGTCTCCTTTCTTTTATTACGCACTGCCTAGGTATTCTAGAGATGCCTGCCACTCTATTAGAGAATGTAGCTGGACTCAAAAGGATGGGATATTAATATTTAGTTCATTATTGAGTGGGTCTCCACCCACTGAGATAATACACTCTGATCACATGAACACATACATATTCAAAAGAGGCATGCCTCTGGTGCACACTTCCCCACGCCTGCCCCCAACACCAACACCTTGCACCAGTGACCTTGCCCTGCCATACATGTCAAAAGAAAGCTCCCACAATTGTATTCTTAACCACAGTCCTCTACCACCCCAGAATTCACCTGTTTCTTCTTCCAGACCTCTCCTCATTTCTATGGATAGCCCAACCCCGCCCTCCAACACTGCTCACCCTCACATTCCTACATCATTGATGAAATTCACATCATTGCACCACCATCACCGTGATCCCCTGCTGAAACTCCCCCATCCACTTCACAATAGATTCTGCACAGAATAAACATAGGTTTAATACTCTCTACTCCTTCCTGCTAGCTTATCTTTCAGAGTCTACCTCTGTGTGTCTGCTCAAAATCCTTAGTTCACACCAGTAAGATCATGCAATATTTGTCCTTTAGTAACTGACTTACTTCACTCAACATAAGGGCTTCAAGATTCATTGCATGTGTCAATATTTCCTTCTTACAGTTGAGTAATATTTCAATGTATATGTATAGCACATTTTGTTTGTCCATTCATCCATTGATGGACACTTGGTTTGCTTCCAATTTTTGGCAATTGTGAATAATGCTGTGGTGGACATTATTGCACACATATCTGCTTACATGGATGTTTTCATTTCTTCAAGGTATATTCTTAGTAGTGGAATTGCTGCATCATATGGCAATTCTATATTTAGCTTACTAAAGAACCACCAAACCATCCTCCATAGTGGCTGCACCATTCTACATTCCCATAAGCAGTGAAGGAGGGTTCCTATTACTCAACATCCTCTCTAACAGATGTAGTTTTCTGTTATTGTAACAGTAGCCAGTCTAATATATGTAGGATGATATTTCATTGCAGTTTGATTTTCATTTCCCTAATAACTAGCGGTGTTGAGCATCTTGTCATGTGCTTCTTTGCCATTTGTAGCTACTTTTTGGAAAATTGTCTATTCAAATCTCTTGCCGATCTTTTAAATGGATTGTCTTTGTATTTGGCCTTTAATTAAATATGCTGGATATTAAACCCTGATCAGATAGGTGTTTCCCAAATATTTTATCCCATTAAGTAGGCAGTCTTTTCACTTTCTTGACAAACCATTTTGAAGGACAAAATTTTTTAATTTGAGGATGTCCATTTATCTATTTTTTCTTTCATTGTTCATGCTTTGGGTGTAAAGTTTATGAAACCATTTCCTATTACAAGATCTTGTAGATGCTTCCCTACATTATTTTCTATGAACTTTATGTTCTTGACACTTATATTTAGGTCTTTGATCCACTTTTTCTAAGGGTCATGAGGCAGTAATCCTCTTTCATTCTTTTGAATACGGATATCCAGTTCTCCAAACACCAGCGGTTGAAGAGATTATTCTGTTGCAGTTATCTGGGCTTGGTGTAGTTATCAAATATCATTTGCTCAAATAGTCATGTGTCTATAACTGAACTCTCAATTTGGCTTCATTTGTCAGTATATCTATGCTTGTGCCAATACCATGTAGTTTTGACCACTGTAGCTTTGTAGTATGCTTTAATGTAAGGCAGCATGATTCCTCTAGCTTTGTTTTTCTTTCTCAATATGTTTTGGCTATACCAGGCCTTTGTCCTTTCAAATAAATTTGATAAGTGTCTTTTCCAAGTCAGTAAAAAATTCTGTTAGAACTTTTATTGGAATTGCATTGAAACTGTAAATCAAGTTGGGTACGATTGACATCTTAATGATATTTAGTCTTCCAATCCATGAACATGCAATACATTTCCATTTATTTGTTTCTTCTTTGATTTCCTTTAGCAATGCTGTATAGTTTCCTGCGTACAAGTCCTTTTCATTCTTAGTTTACTCATTCCTAGATAGTTGATTATTTTAGTTGCTTTTTGTAAATGGAATTTTTTCTCAATTTCTTCTTCAGAATACACATTATTAATGTATAGAAACACTACTGATTTTTGTGTATTGATCTTATATCCTGCCACTTTTCTGAACACATTTATCAGCTCTGGATGCTTTGTTGTAGACTTTTCTTGGGAATTTCTACATATAGGATCCTGTCATCTGAAAATAGTGAAAGTTTTATTCCATCCTTTCCAATTTGGATGGCTTTTATTTCTTTGTCTTGCCTAAGTGCTGGAACATGTACTTTTTCTTTTTTAACAAATCAATTTTATTGATACATATTAATAAAGCTTTAGCCATCCAAAGTGTACAATCAGTGGTATTCAATGTAATCACATATTTGTGCATTCTTCAGTTCAGTCACTCTTAGAGCATTTTCATTATTCCAATAATAATAATAAACAAAAAACAAATAAAACTCATCACATATCAATCTCTCTATGATTTCCCTATTGTACATAGCTGTTATTCTTTTTCCCTTGCTCTAGTAAATTTGTATTATATTTTGGTAAAACTATCTTATATTTGCAGTATCACCCAAATTTGTGTTTTACCTGAGGTTTTACTATCTTATAAAATCTCATGCCACAGTTTTTAGCTTTCTTTCTAGTAATATACATGACTTTAGACTTTCCCTTTCAACCACTGTCATACCCATACAATAGTACAGCTAGTTCAACTATAGCTAGTTGAATGATGTTCATTCAACCTTTTTATTCATATCCAAAGATTTACAAAAATCTTTTTTTTTTTACCAATTCTTCACTGATAAACCATTAGTTTTCCATTCTCTACCTTCCTTCTATTTTCTAGTGACCTATATTCTAATTATTAACTCCATGAGTTTACACAATATATTTAGTTCATAAGAGCACAATAATACAGTATCTGTCCTTTTGTGTCTGGCTTGTTTCACTCAACATAATGTCTTCCAGATTCATCCATGTTGTCATATGCTTCATGACTTCATTTCTTCTTACTGCTGAATAATATTCCATCATGTGTATACACCAGTTTGCTTATCCATTAATCAGTTGATGGACACCTGGGCTGTTTCCAGCTTTTGGCAATCATGCATAATGCTGCTATAAACATTGTTGTGCAGATGTTTGTGCATTTGTTCTCAGTTCTTCTGGGTATATACATCACTAGTGATTAGGACTGAAGCACATATTTTTAATACAATGTTATATAAGTGTGGTGACAGGGGGCGTCCTTGTTTCATTCCAGATCATAGAGGGAAAGCCTTTACATTTCACCATTGAGTATAATGTTTGTTGTGGGTTTTTCATATGTAACCTTTATCATGTTGACATTCTTGAGGAAATTTCCTTCTATTCTTATCTTTTTAAGTGTTATTTTTATCATGAAAGAAAGTATTTTGTTGAATGCTTTTTCTGCATTGATAGATGATTATGTGAATTTTTCCTTTGATCTCTTAATGTGTTTAATTAAATTAATTGGTTTCTTATGCTGAACCATCCTTGCAAACCTGGGGTGAAACCCGCATATGATGATGTATAGTTCGACTGATGTGTTGGATTCAATTTGCAAGTATTTTATTGAGGATTTTGCGTCAAAGTTCATTGGAGATACTGGTCTCTAATTTTTTTTTCTTGTAGCATCATTCCATGGCTTTGTTATTAGGGTGATGATGGCATAATACAATGAAATAGGTAATGTTCTCTCATCGCTAGTTTTTTGGAAAAGTTTGAGTAGGATTTGTATTAGCTTTTTCTGGAATGATATGTAGAATTCACCTGTGAAGACATCTGTTCCTGGGATTTTCTTGGTTTGGAAATTTTTCATGACTAGTTCAATCTTACTACTTGTGAGTTCTCTGTTGATTTCTTCTATTTCTTCTTTTTTCAATGTAAGTTTCTTCTTTCTAAAAATTCATCCATTTCACCTAAATCATCCATCTTTTTGGCATGCAATTTTTCAAAGTAACCTCTTATAATACTCTTCATTTCTGTGAGGTCAGTGGTGATATTCCCTCTTTCATTTCTGATTTTATTTATTTGCATCTTTTCTCTTTTCTTCTTTGTTAGTCTAGCTGAAATTTGTCAATTTTACAAACCTCTTCTCAAAAAGACACCTTTTTTATTTACTAATTCTTTCTAATGTTTTTTTTCTTTTAATTCTCAATTTCATTTAATTCTGCTCTAATCATTATTTCCTTACTTCTGCTTATTTTGGGATTAGTTTGTTGTTCTTTTCTATTTCCTCCAGATGTGCAATTAGGACTTTGATTTTAACTCTTTCTTCCTTTTTAATGTAGCCATTTATGGCTGTAAATTTCCCTCTCAGCAACGATTTAGCTACATTACATACATTTTGATGTTTTTTCTCATTTTCATTTGCTTAGAGGTACTTTTATATTCTGGCAATCTCCTCCTTGACCCCCTGAGTGCTTTAGATTATGTTGTCTAACTTACATATATTTGTACCTATTCCAGTTCTCCATCCTTTATTGATTTCTACTTTCATTCCTTTGTCCATTGAGAAAGTGTTTTGTATATTTTCAATCTTTCTAAATTTGATGAGAATTTTCTATATCATAGCATATGGTTTATCCTGGAGAATGATTCATGAGCACTTGGAAGAATATATATCATGCTGCTTTTGGGTGTAATATTTTTTAATAGTCCATTATTGTATTATTCAAAGTTTCTGCCCTTTAATTAAGCATCTGTCAAGATGTTCTGCCTAGTGGTGAAAATATTTTGTTGAAGTCCCCAAATATGATTGTAGTGGTGTCTCTTTATCCCTTTACTTTTCCCAGTATTTGACTCAAGTATTTTGGGACTCCCTGGTTAGGTGCATAAATATTTATCAGTGTTCTTTCTTCTTCATAGAGTGCCCATTTTATTAATATATAGTGTTCTTCTTTGGCTCTTACAAGAGTTTTGGACTTAAAGTCTATTTTGTCTGATATTAGTATAGTTACTTCTCCCTTTTTTGGTTACTGTTTTCATGGAAAATCATTTTCCAACATTTCATTTGAACACTATGTCCTTGGGTCTAAGATGAATTTCTTGTAGACAGAATATAGATGGGTCATATTTCCTTATCCTTTTTGCCAATCTGTGCCTTTTGATTGGAGACTTTAATCAAATAAAATTCAATCCTATTACATCAAGGCATTACTTACTTTAACCAAATTTTAGGCTTATATATGTACGTTTCATTTTTATTTCCTTTTTATTCTTTTAGTTACTCCTAACAATAATCTTCCTTTCTACACTCTCCTCAACGCTCTC
>JAQZBX010037650.1:0-23711 GCA_029593785.1 Cabassous unicinctus | reverse complement strand
ATAACATTTATGTAAGCAAATGCACATATATACATATGTATTTATATATCATTTTACAAATATTGGTATGTATTGTGAAAAATTTTGATTTTTACCAACAATAAAAAACAAAACAAAACATTGGTGTGCATGTGTCTGTTCGTGTCCCTGCTTTCAGTTTTTCTGAATATATACGTAGTAGCAGGATTGCCGGATCATACGGCAGTTCTATGCTTTGCTTCCTGATGAACTGTGAAACTCCTCCACAGTGGCTGTACCATTCTTCATTCCCACCAGCAGTGAATAAGTGTTCCTATTTCTCCACATCCTCTCCGACACTTGTAGTTTTCTGGTTTTTTTAAATTGTCACCAGCGAGTTGAACAATTTTTATTATGACTTTTACTAAAAAAAAGCAGAAGAGAAAAAGCAGAAAAGAAAATTAAGGATGGTGTTTGAGAAGCTGAGGGTTGATGGTTGCAAGTAGCTGTATTGGTACCTAATTTCTGCCGCCAGTCACAAGCACAAGAGAGTGCAGACTTATCTTATTGCTTCTCCCTTAGAACATCTATGACAGACTTGCTGCAAAAATAAGAGAAAGGAGAACTCAAGAAAACAGCTTACTGTGGTTGGTTTTATGACCAGTACCTGATTTCTGTTCGGTTCTGGAAGTTTGGCAATTTCCTAAGGGCTGGGAGGCCCTCAACATAATCTGGATTTTTTTTTTTGAGGACTGAGAATTTTGAAAGTCATCAGCAAAACATTAACCCAAGTGGCACTTCCCCCTCACGTGTTGCCCCTTTGCTTTGCATGGAAATGATTACCTTGGCTTAAAAACGTAATGGAGAAAAGTCCTCAGACCTAAGTGAGATCCTAATGAAATGAACATGTGCAGATCACGGCCCTTCTTCGGGGCCTAGACCATGATTGATTGTTCTGTAGGACTGTCTAAATCAGTAGCATGTTTTTGGACAGCTTGCAGAAGACCAGCCAATTTAGCATTTTGGCCAGCATTGCCCAGGGGGGCTGCTGCTTCAGGTCTGCAAAGCTCTTTCTATCTGATAAAAAATTATAAAGGGAACTGTCGACTTGAGCATCTGGCTGATGGAAAGACTGACTTGAAAGCATGCTGAACTTTGAGTGTATGCAGCCTCAACATCTGGTCTGGGGACTGATGGATTTGGGAAGGAGAGGGGTGTAGTATGTTTGGCATCTGTGTATTAGGTCCTAGCATGTTCTTTTTGAATTGTTTGTGCTGATCCCAGTTGACTTGTATCCTTTAGGAAATGAAAAGCAACTGCAAAAAGGATTAATTAGATTCTGTCTCTCTGGAAGAAGTCTTTATTAGCAACTTAGAGTTTGAGATGAGACTTTTCATTGGTAATGTAACGTCTCTTGGGTTTGATTTTTTTTTGAGTAGAACATATCCTATGGAATGGCTAAAAAAAAAGGTTCTAACATCATGCAGTTCAAAAGATAGAAGAGGGAGACAGAAAAAGAATCCCACAGTAATCATGAGAGCATTTGGCACAGAAAAGCCAGAAGCAATTCAAACATAAACTGAAAAAAAAAACCAAAAAACTTTGAATCACCAAAAAGCATATGTGAATCAATTGGTGCTGGATGCAGCTTGAAATTTTGAACTTTTGTACGTAACAAACTAAAAAGAGCACAACTTTTACACCAGTGATCCAAAACCACAGAGTAATTTGCTTTTATTAACACTGGAGTAAATATCAGCATTTGCTGGCTTGTGCCTTGGATATGACACACAAAAGAGGAAAAAGCTGTCGTCATGTCCCCCCCACCCCCGCAAAAACGAATACAGCTGGCAACAGGCAGCATTTTGCCCGGAAGTTTAAAATAGATCTTTTGCTTTTTCTGAGTTTGTATTGAAATTCCATTTTTATATGGAACTGGTGAACATAGGTTTAAGAGCTCACACTGGCCTCTCATGTGCAGTTTGTACTTTGTAAAAGGCCAGAGCAATTTTGAGCACCAACGTCGTACAGCTCTTAATTAGCACGCTAATATTGAGCACGTTGTCTTCTGTGCCGCTGCAGCCATCATTTACCCCCTGGAAGGTCCCAGGGCGAGTTATATATACAGAGAATGAGTTGAGGAAGATCCATGCTTCGTTTTACTGTGAAGTTCTTTTTCCAAACACCAGAGTCCACCTAGAGGTCTTGGGCAGGATGACCCACATATCAACAGTTTAAGATCTAGCAATGATTGGCTTCCTAAAGGGCACTTTTTGTTCTTTCTCTGATAAACCTGAATTTATGTTATCAGCCATAGCCTATAGCAGAGACTGTACATCTGTGTTTAGATCAGATAGAACAGGAGAAAAAGAGAGAGGCTTCACGGTTTTACTTTTGCCGGTAAATCTGTGAGAAATGTCTAGAATCTGGGATTTAAATTTAAAAATAAATTGATAGAAATCTACCATTACTGGTTAATTAGAGGTCTACCACACAGCATCCAAGTGTTTCTCTGTATCCACCCTGTCCTCCACTTTCCCCAAATCATGTCTTCACAGTGGGATCTTCTTGAAACAGAAATCTGATGCTGTCATCCCCTTCCCCAACCCTGCTTATAATTGTTCCGTGGCTTCCCATTGTTCCTGGGGTTCAGTTGGCATTTCTTCACAAGCCCAGCAAAGCCTTGTACTGGTCCCTGCCCCACCACATCGCTAGCTACCTGGCAGCCTCTGCTCACCGTTGCTCTCTGAACTACAGTGTCCTTCTTTCCATCCCTCAAATGTGCCATGCACCCTCCCTCCACTGGGCTTTGCACATGCCACTTCCTCTTCTTGGAGCACTCTACTCTCTCTTTACCTCCTTACCTCCGATTCATGTTTCAGGTCTCAGCTTAGGCGTCACCGTCCTTTGTATATCAAGTCCCCTTCATTCTAAACTCTCCTAGCACCATGTGCTTTTCCTTTCTGGCATGTTCTGCAGTTGCAGTTTTCCATTTGTGAGTGATTGTTTAGTGAATGTCTTCTCCCCTCTATGTGCCTCACCATCGTATTTCTTGTGACTTGCTGGTGTCCTTCCCCTAGTAGTGCTTACACTTATTTGTTGGGCGGGTGAATATTCTGGAGGGTAAATCTCCCTCCTGGCTCAGGGTGGAGGATCAGAAGCATTCCAGTCTGCTCGCAGAACTAAGCTATTCTCAGTGGTTTCATCTCTCATCTCTGTCTTTCCTGAAATGTCTACCTTTGGGTGCACATTCTGTCTATTCAGAACCTCAGACTTTTCTTTTGGACGACATTCCCGGCAGCCCAGGACTAACTTGAGCAGGCTACTTCACATCTAAAGGAGGGGACTCTCCAAATTGCATTCTGCACAGTCTGTCTCCTGCTTGTCCCTGCTTTTTCATTCTTGGCAGAGTCCTCAAGCTTTCTTATCCCCGTGCTGCCATTTGTTGCCGCCACTCTAAAATTCTAAAGCCTGTGAGCCAGTCTCCTGTGGGGTGGCTCCCACCTGTTCCCACATTTGTTCCCACCTGAGAAATCCCCTCAGCAGGAACTGGTGGTGACTCTGGTAGTGAATTTGAAGACTCTCCTGCCAGCATCTCAGTGAAGACCAGAACGTCCTTGGCCAAATGCTCCTCCTCCTCAAAGACTCACCTTTCCTCAGCCTCTAGACCCCAAGCCTTGAGTTAGAATCAACTCCCCAGTGGCAGCAGAACTCACCTTTCCACTGCCTCTTCTCCTGCAGCCCAGATCATAATTCCAGTTCTTCACCTGTTTCTTATCTGTTTCTCTCCATCAATTTCCTCTCCCTTTTCTAGAAGTTCATATTGGACATAAAGTTACAATCCATTAAAATATTCTGTTTCCATCTCTGTCACATGTAGGACTGGATCAGCATGTTTTGTTTTCACTCCCTGTTTATTTCCTTCCTCAAGGCTTTTGTTTTTAACTCCGAAACCCAAACTAGTATTTTATAATGATGCTACTCCTCTTTGAGATTCTCCTTCCAAAGCCCAAATAATAGTTTTCTATCTGCTTAGAAAATCTGAAGCCTTCTTTCCTTATAGAGCAAAGTTCAACAAACTATGGCCTGCGGCCCAATACAGCCCATTGCCTGTTTTTATAAGTAAAGTTTTAGTGGAACAGCCACACCCATTCATTTATGTATTTCTATTTATGTATTGCCCTACAGCAGCAGAGCTGACTGGTTATGACAAAGACAGCATGGCTCACAAAACCTAAAATATTTACTGTCTGGTCCTCGACAGAAGAAGTTTGCAGACCTCTGCTCTATACCAGTGGTTATCCACCCTGGCTGCACATTGGATTTACCTGGGGAGCCTGTAAAAAATATCGGTGCCCAGACCCCCATTGTATAACAAATAAATCAGAATCTCAGGAAGGGGCCATACTTCAAGGTGATTGTAATGTGCAATCAGGTTTGAAAAACTAATTTTCATCAGGGTATGCCTGCCTTCTTTATTTGAGTACTTTGATGAACTCTGCCAATTCACACTCCAAATCCAAGATTATTATCAAGGTTTAGAAACAGTTTCCTTACTTACCCTTGGCTAAGAGATAGAATGGGGAGGACGCACCCCATGCTGCACCCCAACTCAAAAGTTACCAATCTATGCCCAGAGCTCCCCAGTGATTTCCAAGGAGATAATTTATTCAGAGACATACAGTTCAGTCTTCTTTTCCTTTTAGACATCTATGTAGCTATGGGTCTTCATTACACTCTTTTCCTTCCATTTTTGACCCTTTTGACTGTTCCTTGTTGAGTTCCTGTGCCATCTTTCAGGGTTGTTCAGTATATTTTCATCAAGGTATGCCTTCTTTTACTCTTCAGTTCCTTTTTAATCGGATATCTCTAATCTTGTCTCAGGGCAGTTGGACCTGGAATACTGGGCTTATTATTCTCACACAAGAGATGATGTTCTCAGGTCAATGGTCTATAAGCATTGCATGTCTTGCAGTTTGTCTTGGTTTCCTATGGCTGCTGTAACAAAGGGCCATGAACCCAGTGGCTTAAAATAATAGAAATTTATTGTCTCACAGTTCTTGAGGCTAGAAGTCTGAAATCAAGGTGTTGGCGGGGCCATACTTCCTCTGAAACCTGTAGGATAGAGTCCTTCCTTGCCTTTTCCTAGATTTTGCTGGTTTACCTGCAATCCTTGGTGTTCTGTAGCTTGGAGCTGCATAAATCCAGTCTCCGCCTCTGTCTTCATATGGCATTTCTCCCCAGTGTCTGTCCTTGTGTACAAATATCCTTCTTCTTAAAAAAACACCGATTCTTTTACAATCGGATTTATTAGCTTACAAGCTTACAGTTCTGAGGCCATGAAAAGTGTCCAAATCAAGGCATCATCAGGTGATGTCATCTCCCTGAAGACCGGCTGCCAGCAATCTTGGACTCCTCTGTCACATGGCAAGGTGCATGGTGGCATCTGCTTGTCTCTCCCTTCTCTTCCCAATTTCATTGCTTTTAGCTTCTGGCTTCTCTGGCTTTCTCTCTGTCTGTCTCTCCATATTCATCCCATTTATAATAGACTCTAAGAGGATTAAGACCCACGCTGGGCCATGCTTTAATTGAAGTAACCCAATCAAAAGGCCTTTAACTGGAGTAACCTAATCAAAAGGCTCTTAACTGAAGTAACCTAATCAAAAGTTTCCACCCACTGTAGGTTCACACCCACAGGAAAGGACCAGGTTTAAGGAACATGATTTTCTAGGGTCCATACTGCTTCAAACCATCACAACCAGTTATATTGGATTAGGGTCTTAACTAATCACATCTTTAATGACCCTATTTCCAGATAAAATCACATTCATGGGACCAGGGGTTAGGACTTGAACATATCCATTTGGGGGACACAATTTAACCCATACTACAACTCTATCAGAAAACAAAATTCAACGCTGTGCTTGGTGGTACCACCGAGCTCAGAGACCAGATATTATTCAGCAGTTTTCATCATGGTACCTTCAGAAATATTGACACATGCAGGTCCCATTCATACAGTGCCACAAATCATACTCCCAGAGATGACACTTGCCTGATGCTTGTCAACATTTTGATAATCTTCATTTTTGTTCCATTTGTTTTTCACATAGTAAAAGGGACATATTTCTGGGAGCCTGGCAGTTCAATATAGCAAACTTAAAGGCAGAGCTTTCATGTTTACTTTTATTTTATAGGTTCACAATCATTTGGGCACAATTACAAAACCCCAAAATATTTGAAAACTGAAAATTTTCTTTTCATTTTAGTTTTAGGGTTTAAAATATTTTCTCCCCCTCTTCTTCCTCCTTTTTGGTAGTTCATTTGGTAGCAAAACCCTGCCTTGATCTGAAATGACTTGAAGCTATTCATTGTCTTTATCCCATTAAATAAGTCCATTCGAACATTTTACTGTCATGTTTGATTACAGGGTGCTTCTCCAGACCCCTTGGAGGTATGACATAGAAAACAGTATATATAACATCTTACCATTGTAAAATCCAAGAAATGACTGCGCCAAGAATTTTGGGTAAGGGTTGTAGCCCTGCATTACCAGGTATCTCTTTTTCTCTCATTCAGATAAGATCAAAGTTGGTGACCATGCCCTTACTACATTTTAGAGTCCTATTTACTTTTATAAATTCTTAGTAAACTATTATTTGGCCATTATAGCTGTGGCAACAGCTCTGAATAGATTTCTAACTTGGGACTTTTGGGAAAATGCATTAAGCTCACGTGTGGATAGACTCTTATTTTTAAGAAGCTGAAAAGTTGTCACCTTACCCTAGGAAATCCAGGCAAGGTGTTTATCCTTGTGATTTTCAAACTTTTCTTTCTGAAAGACCCAGCAGAGAATTTGCCATCGTAGCTGCACTTAAAAATAGTCAAATGGGCAGCTTTCCCCATGATATCTGTAAGGATGACTGGGGTCATCCTGTTATCCATTAGGGCTGAAGACTGTGATATTCTCGCGAGGTAGAAAGCTAGTAGGCTGTACCTCTTGATAGCTGAATGTTGATATTTGTTAACCATCCTCAAACCAGTTGAAATAAAGCCAAGCACATTTGGGTGATAGGCACTCCTCTACTTCTGTTGATCTCACTCCTTCTTCAGGGGAAATAGGATCCTTTACATTACTCCAGAATGAAGAGGTGTGGTCACAACTCAAAAATCATGTTATATTGGTCTATTTTCTGCCTCCCTCTTTAAGTCAGTAATATATTTCCCATGTCTTTGAAGTGTTGTTTCTCTGGAATGTCCTGCTCATCACTGACTCCCATGTACTTGTCAAAGAGAGAGATGGTGGCTCTGAATGTGGGCTGCCTGCCATGCTTTCAGCCATTGACATTTTTCAAAGTATCCAAGGCAAGGCCCAGCAACAAATATTCCAGAAAAGCATTCCATTTAGTTTTAACATCCTTTTCAGGATAATGCCATTGTTGGTTTTGCGAAAATTGCAAAAAAATATTCTGGCTATCAGATTTTGAGATCCTCAAAGCAAGTAGGCTCTACTGTAAGCACAAGTCCTAGGATTTTGTGCTCACTGATAACAACTGCAAAGCTGTCATGCTCCTTGAAGGAGAGCCCAAGGGTGAGAGGGAGGAATGGAAATCCAAGTGGACTGTCCTCACTTATTCACTATCCCACTCTTCACATTTTCCCCCCTCAAACCTCCAACACAATTCTCCTTTTCTCACTCTCAACTGAAGGCTTCTAATTTTATTGAGAAAAAAATCTGAAGAGAACTTGCTTATCTTCTCAGTATTAAACTTATCATCCCTCTACATCTGTACCCCTTTACTCCATCTTCCTTCCTTTACAATGAGTGATCTTTCCCTCCATCTGTCTAAGGCCAGACCCTTCCTTTGTGATCTCTGTCTTTGCACCTATTTGAAGAGTTGCTCTTTTACTCCTGGAACTGTCATCCCTCTCTTTCCCACATTATCAACTTCTGTTTCTCTACTGAATCATTCTTTTAGAGATATCTAAACTACATGTCCATCTCCAGCTACTTCTCTCTATCTCTCATTCTAAGAATTGACTCTACTTTCCCTCCTTCATCCACTCCACTGTGCTCCATCCCCACAACTCCATAGAAATAATTCATGTCAAGATTACCTGTGCCCTTTATTGCTCAAATCCAAAAGACAATTCCCAGTTCTCACCTTACACAACCTCTCTGCATCATTGACCACACTTCCCTCTTCAAACATTTTTTTCTCTCTTGACTCCCAGGACATCATCATTCATGGTTTGTTTCCTATCTCATGAGCCATTCCTTCTTGTTTCCTTTGCTGGACCCTCCTCTATTTCCTGATTTTTAATTGTTGGCCAGTGCCAAAGTTCAGTCCTTGGTTTTCTTTCCTTGTGGGAAACCGTGGATGATTTCATGCAGTGGACCACACCCAAATATATCTCTCTAGCTTTGAACTTTCCTTTAAGCTCTAGACTATCTAATTGCTTCCTCAATGTTTCCACTTGGATAACACATAGCCATCTCAACCTTATTAGCATCAAAGTACAACTCTTGATTTTTCTTACCAAACCTGCTCTTCTCCCAGTCCTCCCTATCTTAATAGGTGGTACCACTATGCATCCTGTTGCTCATCCTTGGTTCTTCTTTTCTGATATCTTACATTTGGTTGGTCTATCAGCCAGTTCTTTAGCCTCTACCTTCAAAATAAACTTAGAATCTGACCACTTTTCAACTCCTCCTCAGCTGCCACCCTAGTCCAAGTTGACCTTTCTAACCTAGCCTTCACTCCTGTGTTCTCACTGGTCTTTCAGTTCCTACTCTTGCTCACCTCCCCACCACCCCCATGTCATGTCGATTTTCCATATAATAGCCAGAGTGGTTTTTTAAAAAATGTTAATCAAATTACGTCACTCCTTGCTTGAAACCCTCTTTTCAGGGCTTTGGAAAGCACTGAGAATAAATCCAAAAGTCCTTGTGGTGGCCCCCAAGGCCATTGGCTGCCTCTCTGTCTAGTCTTGTTGCCCTGTCACCCTCATTGGCTCCAGTCCAGCCACACTGGCCTTTTCCTTTCCCAGGCACTCCCATCTCTGTGACTTGAACTTGCATTTCCTCTGCCTGGAATGCTCTTTTCACAGATGGTGGCATTGCTTACTCCCTTCTTCTTTCAGGACTCTGATTGCGTGTCACTTCCTCTGAGAAGCCTTTTCGATCTAAAATGTCTCAAGTAGCAATCCCCTCTCTGCCACTTTCCTTCCCTTACCCTGCTCTATTTTCTTCATAGGTCTTATCACTGTCTGACTTTGTGGTATATGTTTTAGTGTTTACTATCTGCCTCGCCTACTAGAAAATAAAAGACATGAGTTCAGGGACCACATCCCCAGTGCCTAGATCAATGTCAGGCAGAGAATAGGTGCTCAGTAAATAATTGTTGAATGAATGAATGAATCTACTCAAGGACACAGGGACAAAACATGCAAATATTAATGACTATTTAACATAAATGATATTTTACAAATTACATTTGCTTGATCTTTTACAGTTTCCAATGTACTCTTATATACAATCTCACTTAACCCTTACCTGTCTGATCAGTGCTGTCATTTCCCCCTCTTTTCCAGGTGAGGAAGGAGTTACACAGCAGATATATCTGTCCCAAATCACATAGCTAGTTAGTGGTGGGGTAATATTAAGCCCAGATATTCTGATTATAAATCTTACCATATTTCAAGTATACAGAACAATAAGTGCCTCAGGAGTCAAGGAGAAATCTGTTTTACCAAGGGGTACCTAGGGGAGCTTCAGGGAAGTCTTGAGGTGTTCATGTCTTTAAATTTGAATACCGGGTCAGACATAAATAAATAAAGAGCAAAGGTTTTCCAGACATGGTAAATTGTGTAAACAAATGCAAAAAAGGCATGAATATGTATGATGAATTCACACAAGTAGACTCATATAGCAGGTTCCTTGATCAGCAGTTTAGGGAGTTAGGAAACATTTGAAAATATTTGACTTGAGATTGACATTGCAAAGGGGATTCACAAAGATCCCCCAGCTGGTTGGCAGAGAGAGGGAAGATCAGCCACTGAGGAAGCAGGAACCAGGGCCTGGGCTGGAAGGACTTGTGTGGAAAGAAAGAGAGGCAATTGTTCTTCAGAGGCAGAAGAGGAGGTGGTAAGGTTAGGGAAGATTCTGTTAGGGCCCCAGATTTTGGAGCGTGATCTTGTTTTTCAGAAATGTTCTAGGGTGGTGGAAAAATCTGGCAGAACAGTGCTTAATATTTCAAAGTGGGCCCTTGAAAATCCATTTCTGTTCATAGTAATAGGATCTCCGAGGTTCCAGAATTATTTTCAAACTGGTTCGCTGGCTCTTGGAAGCCCTGCTACCCCAGGTCTGGGGAACGGGTGAGGATTTCTGCTGTAATTGCTTTTGCAGCTGGCATTTGATGGAACTTGTTTTGGAAATTGCTTAGTCACAGATCTGAGAACTATCTAGTGTTTATAGAGATAGGATTTAAGGGCCAAATGACTTGATTGGACCCTATCCGTGTCTCCGACCTCTTTATTAATATTCCTGGCTGCTGTGTTCCCCAATTAATTTTTAAATTAAAGCAGGCAATTGTGTGTTTTGTATCTCTGTTTCCAAGAAGACTGTGCTATATTTTTGACTTCTTGATTCCAGCCCTGTGCTTTTGTTCTTGGAGCTTCCTCTAGCTCTGCACATATTCCCCCTCTCTCCCTGCCAGTCTGAGCTCATCACACCTCTAAGAAGACTTCCCTTTATTCTACTCTGCTCACATGCCTTATTTCACTTCTCCCATCAGCTAGACACAAGTGCACTTGTAATTTTTCTTTCCATTACTTGATTGCAGATTGGGTGCCTTATATGGTTGCTTGTTTATTCTTTTACAGTTTAAAGTATCCTGCACAAAGTAGGCGAGTCTGCAGGCACAGTGTTGCCCCTTAGTCCAAATATTTTCTCCAAGGTGGGGAGGGGGGAATACTTACTTTGTTTAGTTGTTGTCTTTTAAAAGTTAGCTCTCCTGATTTTTAAATTTTTGTGACTTATTCAAAATTTTAAAGCATCTTGTGAGCCAATGCAGTAAAGACCAAACATGTGGGCGTGCTGGGGGGTCCCTTTTAGTTCCCTAGGTCAGGAATTAGTGAGCCCTGCAGAAGGCCAGTTTTTCCTATTTCAAGTGCTACAGATCACTGGCCCACCCACTAGAGACTATTCTCGAAAAAGGGGTCTTAGTTAAACAGATTGGGAAAACTATTTTCTTCTCCGTTGGAGGATCTCAGTTCACATGAGCATACTGTCGGATCTGAGAAGCTTCCAGTTTGAAAAAAAAAAATTTTTTTTTAAAACATAGTATTCCCCAAGCTTACTTGACCACAGAGCCTTTTTTCCACTTCACATCTCTTAGGCTGTGGAACTAAGATTCTGTGGAACCCACTTTGGGAAATGGTGCTGTAAACATTTCTTCGGTTGGGTGGGCCAAAGAGTAAATGAGAAGGCCAATCCCCATGAAAAATTAATTCAGTTCTCCTGAAGACAGGATGTGAAGAACAAATATTGTCTTTGCATTTTAACTCCTTCCATTGCCATGTGATGACTACTCAATACATTTATGCGTGTGTTTCTTTTAAGGACCGGCCCTCTCTGGGAGTGGGAAGAGGAAAAGTGCGTGCAATATTGACAGCATGTTCTTTGAGATGTGGGGTCCATTTCTTTGTCTTTGCTCAGGTTTGTCATTGTGTTCAATGGCATATCCCGGTCCCATCACTGCCAATGTGTTGCATAATGGATGAGGCTGAAAAGACTGAGGCAGCAGGTGTTTCAGCAATTAAAAGAGAGAGAGAAAGAACAGAGCTGTTGATTGTTTCAAGCAGCATTAGTTCTCCCTCTCTTCCTTTTGCAAACAACAGCACCCTGTGTCAATCAGCTTTTAAAATAACAACTGGACTGCTTTGCTAGATCAACTTATTACCTCCCTAGATGAGGAGTCCACAGTCTCGTTTGAATAGTGTGTATCACCGTGTGTTTGAAGGGAGTTTGTTTTTCCCTTGGTCCTCTAAAAGTTTATTACAATTTTTTTAACTGCCTATACGTTTATTTAGTTAAATCACATCACTCTACACTAGACTGGATTGGGGACAGTTATTAGCTTTGCTATTATTCTGGGCTTTTCGAAAAAGGAGGAAGAAATATGTTGTTTTTTTTCAGAACTGGAAAATGTACAAGCATCCCAGAATCTGAGCATATTCCAAAGCTTGGAAATATTTACTGCAGGAAGACAAAAGGAAACTGTTTTTACACTTGATTTTAAATACCCGAGAAAGGGCTATTCTTTGGATTATTGTCACTGCTCTAATTTTAGGGAATCTGGTGGAGACCTTTTTGCTTTCTATCTGTAGAAAGTGAGTATATATCTATGTGCTTTCTACCTATAGCCCAGAAATTGGAAACTGTTATCTTAAAGAATAAGGTTGACATCAGAGTATTTGCACCTTTCCAGAAGATGTTTTCTGTTTATGAATAATAGTATATGCAGGTTCAGAAGCATTTAAATGTTTATGTAGCTATATGCTTTGTTTCCAATCATTATTTGATAAAATTTGCCAATATCATGGATATTTAGAAATTGTAACACAGTTGGGATGTGCATTTAAATGAACTTTTAGTCCCATAATATATATGTAATACAGTTGGAGGTTCTTAGTGTCATCTGGACTAGCTTCTACGGCTTCAGGAGATAGGGTTGTGAGTATCTTTTATCCACTCTGCATTCAGTGACATCGGGTTGATAGCTTGAAATCAGCCATGACTGGAATATTTACACCATGGAGATTGGCAAATGCTACCCATCAGGGACCCTGTAGCAGTTTGGCAGTTTGATATAGTTATGAATTCCAAAAATAGATATTGGATTATGTTTGTAAACTCGTCTATTAATCTGGGCATGATTAAGTTATGATTAGGACGTTGACTGGGCCACGTCAGTAGGGGGTTGAGCCCCACCCCTTGGTGGGTGGGGTCTTAAAGATAAAAGACATGGCAAAGGACAGAGTTGGAGCAGTTTTGATGTTGGAGTTCTGATGAGGAAGGAGAGAAGGACCCGAGATAAGAGACAAGCCAGTCACCTGACAGCCCACAGCTGGCCTTGTGGAGAGAGGCAAAGCCTAGAGAGCCACATAGTCTACAGCTGACCTTGTGGAGGAAACAGAGGAGCTGAGCTTGGAGAGAAACGGAGCCCCAGGCGGAGAGGAACCCAGGAAGCCTGAACCCTGGCAAACATTGGCAGCCATCTTGTTCTAACACGTGGCAACAGACTTTGGTGAAGGAAGAAACTTGTGCTTTATGGCCTGGTAACTGTAAGCTTCTACCCCAAATAAATACCCTTTATAAAGACCAACAGATTTCTGGTATTTTGCATCAGCTCCCCTTTGGCTGACTAATACAGACCCCTTCCCCAACCTCCACCTCGTGAGACCCCATTGTTAAGCATTTACCAGAACACCATTGGTCCAAGGCAATCTCTCAGGGTGACTTGATTAAAAGAAATTTCTAAAATATAATCAAGGACCTCCTAGTACATAGCAAGTGTTGCAAAAGTAATGTAGTTACCTTTGAAATCTTTTTTTTCTTTTCTTTCTTACTCTCCCAAGTCCTTTGGTTAATGATGTGTAAGATGATGTGTGGTCAGGAAGATCCCGGTGTTGGTTTGCTGCTTTGATCAAACTTGGCACTCACCTGTTATGTTGATAAAGAATAGCCTTAGGGTTTTGTCTTTAATTACACTAGTGTAGTCCAGTATTAACACTATTTTCTTACATCTCTTTGCAACACCCTGGAGACAGGCTTCTTTCCTTGTTGATGTGGCTTTGTTTGTGGAGGCAGAGGTAAGGAGAGCTAAATATGGAGCCTGAGAATGTTCCGTCCTGTTCAAGCCAAGATGGCTGCTGCCTCAGCAGTTGGAGTGAGTCACCATACTGCTGTGTCAATGGAGCCCAGTGATAAATGGCATTGAAGCCAGCTGGGATTACCACCTGCTGTCTTCATTACCAACCAGCCAAAAGAACAGATTTCCTGCCATAATACATTATTTGCAAGTTTAAAGACCCAGAGGAAGATTAAGGAAATATTTTGTTGTAGAAATGCCTAATGGTTTTCAGTGAAGCATCTTGTCTTCTTTCCTTCCCTTCCCATTTCTCCCAAACCCATTAATGTGTATTTATTTTTCATTCCATTGGGAATCAAGTTGTACATAGGATTATTTCAGGTTGGATTCTTTGGATGTTTGTGATTTTTTTTTTTTAAGGATAAAATCCAGTGACAACACAAATACATTTATTATTTCACCCCCATGGTGTTGAGTAAGTTGATCATGTATTTACAGACCTTTTGCCATTTTTCATGATTTGGGGATTTATTTTTTGTTCTTCATTAGGGGAAAAGACATGCTGAAGAGAGAAGTTGGCTTAGCAGTGGGAAGTCAGGGACACAGAGATGTTTGGGCCGTACAGGATACTCTTGGGAGGCTGGGCCAGGAGCAAGAGTGCCCAGGTGAGAATCCTGCCTCTGTTGCCTGCTAGCTGTGTGAACCTGTGCAATTTACTTAATAGGTTGTGCTTCATTTTCCTCTTTGGGCAAACAGGGATAACATCAGTACTTACACCAGGGCTCCTGCTAGCCCACAGAGGCCCTTTGTGTGAATTTGGAAAAGACATCTTTTCAGGGTGGACTGTGGACCTGGGTAGAGATGGCGGCTGTATGTGAATTAGGAGGACAGGACTCTTTCTTCAGGTGAGCAACCCACTTCTGGGGACCTGTTTTGACAAAGGGAGCTCAGGCTGGGGGTTAGCCCCAACTTGTCTCCTCAGCTGGGTGTCCCTGTTTGGGCACAACCTGTATAGCCAAATGTGAGGAGTGACTGAGTCGATGAAGGTTCAATAAAAGATGCTGTAAAAGATGCTCAATTGCAAATTGAGAGGTTTTAGTTTCCTAGGACTGTTGGAACAAAGTGCCATAAACTGGATGGCGTAACACAACAGAAATGTATTGTTCCGCAGTTCTAGACCCTAGTCCCACATCTGTAGGGTAGAATCCTTCCTTGCCCCTAGTTTGCTAACAATCCTTGGGCTTCAGCTGCTGCCTAGTTGTCACCTGGCATTCTCCCTTGTGTCTGTCTGCCTGAGTCCTTTTTATAAGGACACCAGTCACATTGGGTTAGGGCCCAGCCTAGTCTGGGTTAGTTTCACCTTAACTAATAATATCTTCAAAGACCCTATCTCAGGACCTATCTCAGGACCAGGGATTAAGTCTTGGACATGTTTTTTTGTTTTTTTTTTTAATGTGGTAACATATATATAACACATAATATTTGCATTTTAACCATTTTAAGTGTACAATCAGTGGCATAAATTACATTTACAATGTTGTGCTATCATCACCACCATCCATTACCAAATATTCCATCACCCCAAACAAACTTTGTACCCATTAAGCACTAAATCCCCATTCCCCTTTTCCCCAACCCCTAGTAACCTCAAATCTATTTGCTGTCTCTATGAATTTGCTTGTTCTAGATATTTCATATAAGAAGAATCATACACTATTTGTCCTTCTGCATCTGGATTATTACATTTAGCATAATGATTCCAAGGTCCATCAATGTACTTTGTACTTTGTATCAGAATGTCATTCTTTTTTACAAACCAACTCTGACTAGGTGTTGCTAGGCAACTGTGTGATTTAAACAGAAGAACCCTTGAGAGAAGATGGGGGTGAGAAGCACCATGGCTATTCCCAGAACCAGGTACCCACCAGAGGCATCTGTGTTAGCTTCCTGGCTACTCATGCAAATACCATGAAATGGGTTGGGTTAAACAATGGGAATTTATTTGCTCAGGGGTTTTGAGGTTAGGAAAAAAGTCCAAATCAAGGCATCATCAAGGTGATGCTTTCTCTCTAGACTGTGGTGTCCTGGGGTTGGCTGCTGGCAATCCTTCATCCTTAGCTTGTCACATGGCAAGACACATGGCGGCATCCCCTGGTCTCTCCCTTCTCGTCCAGGTTCTGTTGATGTTCAGCTTCTGGCTGCTCCCTATGTCTGAATTTCATTTGCTTGTAAAGGACTCCAGTAATAGGACTATGTCCCATCCTGATTGAGGTGGGTCACACCTTAACTGAAGTCACCTCATCAAATGGTCCTACTTACAATGGGTTCACACCCACCAGCGTGGGGTACTTACAGTTCCAAACCATCACACCACCCAAATGACAAACTCTCAGAAGACTGTGTTTTTCATTTTCCAAAGCCAAACAGTACATTGGTTCCTTTGTCCAACATTCAAATGTTTGTTTTAAAATATACTATGCAGAAGACATGTGTTAATCACAACCACCATTTTAGTAGTGGACTTGAAGGGTATTTTTAAATGGAAGTAGATTTCTGTTATATTTGAACTAAAAATATTTAAAAGTGGTATTTTCTCACTACACAGTATTTTTCTGAATAAAACCTAATGGAAGATTTCTGTTGTCACTGCTGAGAGAGTAAAAAAAAATGAGATTGAGCCTGTGTGGTGGGTAGTCTATATATTCCCAACCCCCCTTTAAAAATCTTTAAACTGTAAAATATAACTTAATTACAGAAAACTACAGAAAACAAATATATAGCTTAGTGAATTATTTAAGGCAAACAGTATTATGATCACCACCCAAGTCAAGAAGTAGAATTTTGTCACCCTGGAAGCCCTTCCTGTGCTCCCTCCCAATTATAATTCTTACCCTTCTTCCTAAAAGCTTATCTACTTGTTTTTATGTTCATCACTTGCATGCTTTTCTTTATAGTGTATCATCCAAGCCCTACCTCCCTTTTAAAGGATCAGTTGTTGAAAATGGATCATTTTATGTTTATAATGAGCATTTCACCATGTTTTATTTTCATTTGGTAATCTAATAAGTTGTTTGGGTGAATTCTAATAGTTTTCTAACTTAAGTTTGATGCCTTTTAAAAGCCAAGTTCTAAAATGCTGGCAAAATACAACAGCTTTGTGGTTACTTTGAATTCTTAGCTAAAGATTATTCAGTTATTAGAATATCAAATTGTGAAATCGATCACTGGTGTAGACAGATCTACACAACTGTTATAGGACTGCGTGTACTTGGCAGAGCCTGTAGTTCCAGTTCTTTGTCCCAAATCAGGAAGCCAAGGGGCTCAACCCCTTCTTCCTTCCTATCCTCAGTGCTAAATGTCATGTCGATTTGATAGCTGGCAAGTGCCATTACTGTGGAGTAAGCAGGTAAGAGAGAAAATTGAATATGAGTGAAGTGACCAATACAATGGTCACCAGTGAAAACTAATATGAAAAAATACTCCTAGAAATAAATGAGGAGACAACGGACAATTTGTTGGCCTGAGTATTTTCTGGGCTGCTTAACTAGCTCCCAGACAACATTTTATTTGGAATATTTTGAAACATTCAAAAAGATAAAGATTGGTTCAAAGAGACCCATACACCCTCACCTAGTTTCAACAATTGGTAGCATTTTCCCTATTTGTTTCATATGCATACACACCGACACTCATATACTCACACATTCACAATTACCCCTGGTATATTTAAAAACTATTTCAAAATAAATTACATCAGGCCCCTTTTCCTTTAAATACTTTAGCATGCATCTCCAAAAAATAAGGACATTTTCTCCATAACCACTATGCCATTATCACTTTTAATAAAAGTAAATGATGCTCTAATATTATCAAATAAATAGTATAGACTCATTTCCCCAGTTGTTCCCTAAATGTCATCTATAACAGTTCTTTTAAACTAGGGTCCAATTAAGGAGGGTGCATTGCAATTGGTTATGTCTCTTAAGTCTGTTATTTTAAAATAGCAATACTACCCTCTCCATTTTTTCCCAGGATGTTGGCTTTCTGAATGCCACTTTTTAAATAAAATATGTCATATTCAGAACTTGCATGGTTGTTTCCCCGTGGTTTCATTTAACCCCAGAAACTTGTATAGGTGGTTATCATATGCATTTCCCTGTGGGATTTTGCACCCAGTTCTCCCAAGTGCAGATCCATCCTTGAAGTGGCAGATTTGCCTCAACTGTACTCTTTTTGCACTGACCAGTATTTTTGAACAAAAATTGCAACCACATGATTTAGACACCCCATTGTGGATTTTTTTCTGCAAGATCTGTTCCTTAGATATGAAGCTTGTGTGGGGTGGGTTGGGGGATGGGGAGGGCAATAGAACTATGATTTTGGTATGCTCAATGAGAACTGAGTGTCCTCCTAGAGGGCTTCCACCCATGACTTCTTGCTTTTTAACAACCGTGTAGAGCAGGTTACTTTAACTGTTTTATAAAAGGCAAGGAAGAGCAGGCTTAGAGAAATGAAGCCATCTGTCTGTCCACTGTTACACAGCTACTAAGTTCCAGACCTGGAACTTGAACTGAGATCTTCCTAATTCAAAGGTTTCACTCGTCACTGTGCTGAGGACTAGATGACAATTACACAGACTGGTTTGCCAAAATTATTTTGGAACTAAACTATTTAAGGAGCAAGATGATACCCAGGTAAAAATATCACTGTGGCTGAAGCACATAGTTGCTTCTTGTAATGGAGACAACATTCTTATCCCAGAAGCATTTACAGCCCATTTTCTTTCTCTTTTCTCTCAAATCAGTCATTAAAGCTTTATGCTGTGCTAAAGCTCACTTTGAGTGTTGTATGTCTTTCTTTGCAGCTTCTGTTCTGCTTCCTTGTAAGACAAGGACAGCTTGAGGATATACAAGCACAGTTCCTGCTAAACCCACTCACATGTCCCTGGATTGACCCATTTTCTGTGTCGGGATCATACAAATGGCTAGATCAGAGGGTTTAATACTCCCAGGGTGCTTTTGAGAATCGGTTGTCTCCTTAATTAGATTTTGTGTGTGTGTGTGTGTAGAGCCTGTCAGTCTGTGGCTATAAACAGTGCCTTCTGGTTTTCTGATGACATGATGAAAATATAAATGGATTCTGCAGATTGCATTTTATTATCCTCAATAGTAAGCACTCAGAGCTGGTGCTGGAGAGGATCGTGGTCGGATAATGTTGATTAAATAACCTCAGGCCTGAACTTCTGTGCTGTTTTGTTGCCAACCCAAATGGAACAGATATAGGTAACTATTGTTATTAAACAAAGAGTAGCAATATAAATGCTGCAGGAAGAGTTGGGCTTGAGAAGGCAGTGTGGTGGCGCAGTGAAGCCCTGGCCTGTGCAAAAGGAGACCTGATTCTTGTTTCATCCTTGCTCCTAACTAGCTATTTGAACTTGGGTGAGTCACTTAATTTTGGGTTTATAATTTTTTGCCTTAAAATGAAAGGGTTCTATATAAAACCTGGACTTTATTCTGGTGGAATGGGAAAGGACAAGGGGTCGATCTTTAGAAAGATCCCTGGATGCTGAGTGGGAGAAGGATTGGAGAGGGGCAAGCCTAGAAGCAGAGAAACCAAGGAGGTGGCTGCTGTAATTTTCTGGGTAGAAGATGATGGAGGCTTGGACCAGAGTGGTGGTGTAGAGACAGGAGGGAAAAGGACAGACCTAAAATATATTTTGGAGATGGGAGCATTGGTCTTCTTGATGGTTTGAACGTGTTTCTGTGTTTTGCGGGGAAGGAGTCTGGAGGTACCATTCATTGATATGGAAAGGACCAGAGGTGGAACAGGTTGGATGAGGGGGCAGACATCAGGGCTTTTGTTTTGATCTTGGTAAGTGTGAAATATTTATTAGGTATCCATGTGGAGATGTTGGGTAAGGAATTGGATATTCTGTTCTGGACCTCAGGGCAGAAGGGTAAGTGACACATGTAAAAAAATGTATGAGTTATCATCATGTGTCAGATATTTATAGACGTGAGATTTGATGACCCGGGAAGGGGGAAGCTGGCTTAGAGAAGAAGAGAAAAGTGAAGAAAGGAGAAAATGACCCATATTTTATAGTTAGGAAATAAAGGAGGTAGAAGTAGTTAAGGCAATGGAGAAAGATATATTTATTTAATGAAGTAGAGGGAAAACCAGGCATGTCTGGTAGTGGGGAAATGCAGGAGAGGCAAGTGTTTCAAAAATGGGGGAGTCGTTGACCATTGTGCTGACACATGGGTTAAGATCAGATGAGGAAAGTGCTTTTCAGATCAGACATTATGATGATATTAGAATGGAGGAGGAGAACCTGTAAAGTATGGTATCCTTTAAGATCAGGGAGGAAAAGCTTTAATGAGAATTAGAGAGAAACCAAGGATAAGATCTAGCGCAATGTTTTATTATTGTCATTAATAATGATAATGAAATTTATTGAGCCCTTATTATGGGTCAGGCACTGTATGTTGTACATACATTTTTCATTTACTCTTTGGGGGTAGATGCTGTTATCAGCTCTTAAATAGGGAAGCTGAGGGCTGGTACAAGATCCTTAACTTGTCTAAGGTGATTTAGCTTAAGTGTGGTGGATCTGTGACTCAAACCCAGGCCTAACTCTTAACCCTTTAAGATTTTCAGTGAATTAAATGAGGACAGCTTGCAGGCAGCTAAGCTATGACCATAGGGCAATAGGTACAGGAGACTCATATAGGGATTTGTGGTTGGGAAAGGAAGGAGAAAACAGGATGGTGGTAGTAGGGTCTGGGTTGAATTAGCATTTTGAGGAAAAGAAAGAATTCATTTTGTTATTAGCAGAGAGGTAGAGGTGGAGGATGCTGTGGACGGAGAGGTAAGGTTGGGACAAAGGCAGCTCCTGGGCTGGGAAGGGATAGGATCCGGAGCCTTGATGGAGGAACTCAATTCAGGAAAGAGGGCATACATTTCTTCCTTTAGAGCTGGCGGGAACAGGTGAAATATAGGTGTAACAGGGTATGTTAAGGGATGTGGGTGGAGCTGGGGTATCACCTTAAAGAGAGTCTGACCAGATGGTCCAGATCTCACTGCGGTTCCACCAGTGAGATCGTTGGCCATAAATGGGGATGGGAGAGTCCACGGGTAACTAATTGGGAGTGACAAATCAAATGTCATTCTGGAACAGTCACCTTAGGAGTGGGAAGTTATTGGCCATGGAAAGGATGGCTCAAGATCTCCTTCCTTTTCTCCTCATCTCAGAGGTGCCCCTTTTTGTTCCTGGCACACAAGATTCTTCGCTTCTGGGTCTGGCCCACTCTGGCTTCTCACCTCCATCCGCTCTCCCCCTCCACGTTGACCACGGAACCCGTGCTCCAGCTCTCAGAACTTCTCATCTCTGCTCAAAGAAGCCTTTGCACAGGTCTTTGTGCTTGCCTGGAGTGCCCTCCTTCATCCTCTTCCTTTGGGGAATCCCTTCTCATCCCTCAGGATCAACTCAAATGTCAGCCCGTCAAGGGAACCTTTCCTGACTCCCTGAAGGTAGAGATAGTTCATTCCTCTGCCCTCCCCCAGTATTTTGTTCAGATGCAGCAAGGCATTGTATTTAAGAGTGTGAACTCTGCAGTCTTGCAGCCTAGGTTTAAATCCAGGCTCCCCTATCAATTAACTTTGTGCCCTCAGGCAACGTACTTAACCTCTCTGTGCCTAGGTTTCCTTGTCTTTAAAAGGAAATAATAAGTGGACCCACCTCATAGGGTTGTTATGAGTGTTAAATAAATGGATATGTTGCATGCACCTAGGACAGAATGGGCACATGGTAGTTGCTGTTTGAGTGTGAGCTGTTATTATCATTTCTTTAGTCATGCAATCAATTTGTGTTGCATCCTTCACTCTCTTGCAGATCTCTGCCCACATTTCCCTTCCAACACCTACTATGTTGTGATGTTTTCTCTTTCCCATGGATTGTTTTATCTGGGCAGAGTCCAGATGTTGCTATTTTGATATCACTTGTACCCATTATGCTGCCTGACATGACATAGGTATTCAATAAATGATTGATTGATGGTAGTAATTTTGGGTAGGATGAGCATGATTTAACGGTGTTTACAAAAAACTTCCAAAGAATTCTGGTTTGATTTTTCTAGCAATCCCATGAAGGAAACAGAATATATAAAAAATAGGAGCAATTCTGTTTTGCTTTATTTTGCACTGTAGGTATAAAATATGCAGAAATGCTCTTCTTGTTAAAGAAGTCAAATATAATCAGAAGAGAAGTGAGCATAATGAGCTGTGAATAATCTTCAGGGAATTAAAGAGGTGTGATTTTCACTTACAGTTTCTAGGAATAAATTACACCCTTCTGAAAATTGTACCTGTTTTTATACAACAATTTAGAGAAAATATCCCTGGCTTTTAAAAGTTAAGTCAAATTCTATTAAATGTTTTTCCTCCAATTGCTTGAATTCAGGGACAATTATTTTGTCAAATGATAGAATCTCCTCTTAACATCATTATAATAGGGCTTGCCAGTATTTATTTCAAATCCTTTTCAGACCTGTGCTTTGTTAGTGGACCTTAGTTTGCCCACCAGATTGATTTTAAAACCCAACTGAAGCTCAGTGAAAGTATTTCTGAAAAATAATTTGTATAAACCGTAACGTTCAAACTGGAAGACTGATCCTTGGCAGCCTTTTGAATGTTTATGGCAATTATAAAACAACGGTAACAAAATAATTAGCAGTGTGTAGCATTGTGCTGTACAATGTGTTGCAATATAAACACGTTGTAAAAATGTTGCCATAAAGTTGTGCTTTTGTTTATTAGATTGATTTTTTTTTTATTTTTAATTTTTTTTTAGGTCTCCATATTTTAGTTGCTTGAATCGTTTAGAGTAGAGCCATTGACAAAGACAAACTCAGGAAAGTAATTATCTTTTAGTTCTGTGGGAAGGAAATCAGATACAATTGGGCTCCCTCAACAATTACTTGTATAAAAGAGTGTGATGACACACTAGGATGTCCTGTTGGTTCTAATTTCGGTTTAATTGCTAAGTCAGGTGAAAACTATTTTTTCCCCTTCAGAACCATCAAGGTTTTTTGGTAAATTATCCATTCATTGACCATTTTCACCTGACACTTACAGCATGCCCCTCCAACAATCAGACGTTTTGGTTAGTTAGTAATTCAAGTGAGTTAATCCTGATTCATAAAGCAGGAAGGAAAAACCTGATGCTGGACTTCTCTGAAAGGCAAGCAGGGCATAGTTAGTGATGTAGTCGCCACCATTGGCCCTTCTAGGATGCCCTTGAATGGGGAGGCATGTGCAAGTTCATTATACTCACCCTAAAGATGGGGGTGTCTGAGAGTTTCTGTCCATGAACTCTGGTCAGGTTTTTTAGTTAGTTTGTTTTTGTTTTATGTTGGGCACCATTAGAGAACTGTAGGAATTTTGGCTTTTGCTACAAGTGAGACAGGGAGTTGCTGGGGCTTTTTGCGTGCAGTAGTGGCAGGCTTGAACTTTCCTGGATTACTCTGTAAGGGGGGAGGCCAGTCAGGAGACAATTGGAATATCTAGGTGAAAGAAGACATTGGCTTGGATTAAGGTGGTAGAGTTGAGGCAGAGAGGATGGTTGGGTTCTGGCTAAGGTTTGAAGGTAGAATTAAGATTTGTTGATGGGTCCGATGAGGTCTGAGAAAAAAAGGGGTCAAGCAGGACTCTATAAGATTTTGGGGCTGAGCATCTGCAAGATTGGAGTTGCAGGGGTGAATATGATCACTTTGTGAGGTCCATCGAGCAGGATAAAGTGCTCTTGACATTTCATGCTGTTGGCTGCTGAATGCTTCTGAACCTGGGCTCTCTCCCCTCACACCCCATGGCCCAGGCCCCCAT